>JBBPBX010076938.1:0-16988 GCA_038048925.1 Garcialebias charrua
CTGCTATTGACTCCTCTGCTGTTTTAATAAAGGAATACGTAGAGCACCACCTCCAGAAGTTGGACCAAGAGGTTGGGGCCTGTCTCAAGCGTAGGGATAAACGCTGGTCGGAGGAACTAAATCAAACGGTCCGCAAAGGTGCTCTCTCTTGGGGGCCGTCCACGTATTCAACTCCAGTTGCTCATGGGCCCATTGGTGGACTGGCTGGGGAGAGAGACGCTAGCCAGTCATCCCATTATGCTGCTGCCAGACCCCCTATTAAGATGGACTTTCCTCAGTTTGGGGAATCCCGCAGCACCTCAGATGTGACTGATTTTATAGAGCAGTGTGAGAACTTCTTAACTCTCAGACCCTTGTCAGATGTGGAGCTCCTAGGCACACTAAACACTGTTCTGAAAGGACCCGCACGCAGCTGGTGGCTGGCGACACGGACAAAAATAAAAGATTGGGATGACTTTAAGGCTGCATTCCTGGAAGCCTTCCTGCCTACCGACTACCATGCTGAAATAGAGGAACAGCTCCGCTCAAACGTTCAAGCACCAAACCAGTGTGTGAGGGACTTTGCTTATGACCATCGAGCCCTGTGCTTAAAGTGGAGTCCGGACATGGCTGAACAAGAAATTGTCCGCAGAATCTTGAGTGCCTGCAACCCCAGACTGGCCAGTGGTCTAAGAGGCATCGTAACCACGGTGGAACAACTTGTGAAAGTGGGGTCGCTGATTGAAAGGGATTGGAGCAACTCCCGGGAATACTGGAGTAGAGTACAGCAGGCCCATCCTTCGGACAGATCAAAGAAAACAGGAAGAAAGTCTGAGCACAGCCAAGCTCGGGGACATGGAGGAGATGTGGCCGTAGTTCAAGCGGTACTGTCCCTGCTGGTGGTTCCTGTAACTATTCGGGGAACTACAGGAGATGCTGTCCTCGACTCTGGATGTACTTATTCCCTCATGAAACAAAGCCTGTGGAAGAGGATAAGAACACCTGGTGAAACCCTGAGTAGAAGCGAAGTACCGAAGTTTGTCATGGCTAATGGACAAGAAAGTCAGGCAGAGGGAAAAACTGTCCTGCTACTAGGATTTCATGACATCCACATCACCATCCCTGTGCATGTCATAAATGATGAACAACTTTGTATGCCATTGCTACTTGGGTTGGACTTTATGAATGCCAGTCAGATTGTCCTTAAGCCCCATCTCAGGAGTTATGGGCTGCCGGATGGAAAGGAATACAAATTCAAGGTCAGATCACGAGATGAGCTGTGTTGGAAGGATGCACAGTTATATGTCAATTTTTACCTGGCTGTGGTGGAAGACTCACAGGCTAAAACACCTGCTGTCCCTCTTTTGGAAGACCAGCCTGAAGAGGTGCGGCCACTGCTGCAGAAGTGGCCCACCGTTTGGACAGAGGCTGTTGGAGCCACCGAGATAATTAGCCACCACATTGTGACATCCGACGAGCTTCCTGTGAGACGCCGAGCTTACAGAGTGTCACCCCAAAAACAAGCTGTTATTGAGGCTGAACTGGAAAAAATGCTGCAAAACAACATAATTGAACCATCAACGTCACCATGGGCAGCGCCGGTGGTGTTGGTGCCACGGAAAGACGGCACACCACGCTTTTGTGTGGATTTTCGTGGACTCAATGCAAAGACTCTTCATGATGCATATCCTATGCCACTGGTGCACGAGATCCTAGAGTCTCTGCGAGGTGCTCAAATTTTCAGTTCTTTAGATCTCAAGAGTGGCTATTGGCAGGTCGCTATGAGCAAAGAGAGCAAGAAAAAAACAGCCATGATTACTCACAAAGGGTTGTTCCAGTTTAAGGTAATGCCTTTCGGCCTGAGGAACGCCGGCGCCACCTTCCAGCGATTAATGGAAACAGTTCTTGGAGAGCTAAAAGGAAAAAACTGTTTTGTTTACATCGATGACATCATCGTGTTCTCTAACACCATTGAGCAACATCTGCAAGATCTCGAGGCTGTGTTTAAAAGACTCCATGATGCTCATCTCACCTTAAACATAAAGAAATGTTGTCTGTTTCAGACCAGTCTCAGATTCCTCGGCCATATGGTTTCTGGAAAAGGAGTGGAGGTAGACCCAAGTAAAATCCAGGCCATCTCTGACTACTCACCTCCTAGTGACTTAAAGGGTCTGCAAAGGTTTCTCGGCTTAGTGGGTTGGTACCACAAATTTATACCAAGACTGGCAGACTTGGTTGCTCCCCTAAATAATCTAAAAAAGAAGAATGTACCTTGGGAGTGGTCATCAGAGTGTCAAGCATCATTCGAACACCTCAAAACACTGCTGCAATCTCCACCAGTCCTTGCTCAGCCACAGTCACACCTTGGCTTCCAGGTACATTGTGATGCCAGCGATGTGGGATTGGGAGCTGTTCTGATGCAAATGGTGGAGGGAGAGGAGAAAGCCATTGCATTTGCCTCTAGAGGACTCCGTGGGGCTGAACTCCGTTATTCCACCTCTGAAAAGGAATGCCTAGCGGTTGTATGGGCAGTTGAAAAATGGCGCCACTATCTGGAAGGAGAGATGTTTGATGTGTTTACAGATCATGCTGCACTAGCCTGGGCATTTAACTGCCCAAAGACCTCATCCCGGCTTACTAGATGGACATTAAGGCTGCAAGCATTCACATTTCGGGTGCATTACAAAAGAGGGTGCTGTAACGCTGTCCCTGATGCCCTGTCACGTGCACCACCTGGGCAGGAAGGTACCATCAATGTTGCTATGGCAAAAGACTACTGGATAGATCTCCCTAGCTCACTACAAGATATTGAGAGTGCCCAAAATATTGATTCTCTTTGCGTGGAGCTGGGACAAACCGTCACCCTTCCAAAGCCTGGACGAATACATCACGTTTATCAACAAGGTGTCTTATACCGGGGCGTTCCATCCAAATATGGTGGATTCAACTACCAACTGGTTGTCCCAGCCAATCTGGTAGCAAGTTTCCTCACCTACTACCATAACAGTCCAGTGGGAGGCCATTTGGGAAGGCTTAAAACCCTTCTAAGAATTTTGGAAGTGGCTTGGTGGCCATCTGTAAGGAAGGATGTATGGAGTCATGTCAGGGCCTGCCAAACTTGCCAAAAATACAAGGGCACTAACCAGAAGCCTGCTGGACATCTTGAGTCACCAGACGTTAGTGCACCAGGGGAAATGTTGGGGGTAGACTTTATGGGGCCATTTCCGCCTAGTAAAGCCAGGAACACTGTGTTGATGGTGGTGGTGGACTATTATTCCAAATGGGTGGAACTATTCCCATTAAGAGATGCCAAGACCCCTAAAGTCTGTCACATCCTCAGGAACGACATATTTACCCGCTGGGGGGTGCCTGCATATTTGGTGTCGGACAGAGGACCACAGTTTACCAGCCGCCTGTTAGCCAGTTTGTGCACTTCTTGGGGTGTAGTCCAAAAGCTGACCACTGCTTATCACCCTCAAACCAACCTCACGGAGAGAGTCAATCGGACCCTGAAGACGATGATTGCTTCATTTGTTGGACGCCAACACCAGGATTGGGACAGATGGCTCCCCGAGTTCAGGCTGGCTATAAACTCAGCAGTGCATGAGACTACTGGTGTTTCCCCAGCAATGTTGGCCCTCGGTCGTAAGTTAAAGGATCCTCTGGAGCGTCTCATTCACCAAGCACCTACACCAGACATGCCTACATACCATACGTTGCATACACAAACACAAATACAAAAGGAAGTCAACAGACATGTGGGTCTGGCCAAAGCCCGACAAGCTAGGTATTATAATGCACGACGTAGGGATGTACACTTTACAGTCGGTGATCTAGTCTGGGTTAGGGCACACCCTTTGTCCAAAGCTTCGGCTAAGTTCTCTGCAAAACTCGCACCCAAATGGTCAGGGCCTGTGAGGGTAGAGAGACGGCTTAGTCCTGTTACTTACCGTGTGTCAGGGATGACAGATAATAGTAAAGTGGATACGGTCAACGTGGCCGACATGAAACCCTTCTACGGCCCCGATAAGCCGCTGGCTGGGGGGGGGGGGAATGTAATGGTCACTGATCGATTGATACAGCGTTAGATTTATTTCCCTTTTTTTCCCCTTATTTTATTATATTATCTACGCTGCAAAAATGACCATTTATTATTAATCATTGTCTCCTGTAAGGTAATGAGTGTGTTCCAAATGAAAGTTTGAGCTTGTTTATTTGTTTGTGTAAATTTATTTTGTAATAATACGTTTTGGAGACGGTGGGGGAGTGGACTTAAAAGGAGGAGGAAGTGACGGCGCTGCCTCTCTCTCTCTCTCTCTCTCTCACCCTGGAGTGCACACCTGCTGAGAAGGATTTTGGCGTGAGGCCGTTGCCCTGTGGACTGCCTGTGGACTGTGGATTACCTTGAGTTGGGATCGCTGTGGATTAGTAAATTTCTCCTTACCCAGGACTGCAGGGGAGGCACGCTAAAAGGACCTTGAGACTCTGGTGAGATTGTTTCTTTTTATTTTGGCGCGCCGACGCCTGGATGGATTGAGAGGGCGTTTCCTCATCCCGCTTCAAACAAACTTTTTTATCTGAGAGAGCGTTTGGACTGAAAGTTGGTGCATTTTGGGGTTTGATTTAATTTATGGGGTTTGTCTGCAGATAAGTAAATGTTGGGGGGGGATGCTGCAGTTATGTAAATGTTGTGCATAACTGATTTGTTTGTTTAAATTGGGTAAAGGGTTATTAAATGTCATCATATGGCTAATATCAATAGATGTTTATGAGAGTTTTCTTGTATGTGGGTGAATAATTTTCTGTTTACTGGTTTATGCTTTCTGCTCAACCTTTATGAGTTTTAAGCGCCGTCAGCTCCAGGCACTGCCCCTGACTAATTTAGCGTATGTAATAATTAGTCCCCTTTTATTGTAGCGGTGGGGGGCAGGTTGTTATAGATAAACAAAAAGTAATCATGAATAAGGGGATAAAGCACAATATTATAATAATAATAATTAATTCAATTTATAACGCACTTTTCATTACTGAAAATCTCAAAGTGCTACACATATATTGAATGCTACACACATTCATAAACCGGTGGCGGCAGACTACCATGCAAGGTGCTTTCCAGTCCTACCAGGAGCAACTCAGGGTTAAGTATCTTGCCCAAGGACACAAAGACACATGGTGCGGGTCCCGGGAGTCGAACCGCCAACTTTCCGATCGGGAGACAACTGCCCTTACACTACGCCACGGCCGCCCCATATTATTGTTTCATTTCACAATCCCTCCCTTTTGGTTCCTCCTGGAACCATACAAAAGTAACAACAATGAAACAATCTATGTACAGATATAATATCAGATGCTGATCAATACAAAATATCCATCAAGTCACATGTATCATGAAACATGTTTTAACACATGACCTTCTTAACATCAGCTAGAAACAATGCAAGCACTGTTTTTTGGGGGGATAGACCCCTTTATTTGAGCAAGCAAAAAGAACGAGAAAGATGAATAATAATAATAATAATAATAATAATAATAATAATAATAATAATAATAATAATAATAATAATAATAATAAATAATGAGAATAAACCACAAATAAAAAAGTCAATCTAATATTCAACACCGTAGTATGGCAAAAAAAATAAAAAAATAAAAAATTATGATGCAGGTTTTCACATTGCTAATTTCTTGCTAGATAGCACAAAGGAAGTTGTGTAAGTTGGCTTGTCATTATCAGGGGGATGAGAAGTGAGTTACATGGCATGAGTTTCAGTTAAACGTTCAGGGGACAGGGCTGTTGAGATTAAGTGTGTGGACAGGGTACGAAGACACGGAATGGTAAATGGTAAATGGAGCTTATTTATATAGGGCTTTCCAACCCCCTATGAGGGGCCCTGATGGAGATGTTCAACATGTATCATCTAAAACTAATTACTCTGACATAATAATTCTTACCCAGCTCACTTATATCAAATATAGGTGTTCTCAACAAACACATATATTTGAAAGTACAAACATGTTTAGCAGAAATTTATTTTTAGACTTACCAGTAAATTATGTCTTTTAAAAGTTTAACTAAATTGATAAAACTTTGACACTTATAAAGAATAAAAAAGTATTCTTGTCAAACATAATTTTAACTAGATTGTAAGTTGAAACGCTCAGGTTAAATTCATAATTTTCAACGATTTTTAGCATACATTAAATATGTTTTTTTTTAGATTTTAAAAAGCTGTTTCACAGTTAGGTTGATTTTAAGAGCTGTTTCCTTTTAGGAGTTATATGAACTAATGTAGATATCCGTTGATGTTAATAAGATGTTATTAATATATTTGATTTAAACAGGTTAAAGCAAACACTCTTCCCAATAATAAAAATGCTTTATTAGAAGTAACTTTTCAGCAAATATAGGTTAAATACGTACAACAATGCAACCAACACTCCAGGAGTAATAGACACATTTTATTGTTAAAACCTAATTTTTATATTGATTTGCATAAATTATGACCATTAAAGGCAAAAAGAGGTCTGGTAAATTTGAAAGGGAATTAGAATAACATCTCATTCAACCATGCAATGCATAAGCATTGACAGCAGTAATAAAGGTTGTTTTATTCAAACAGATTGGGGTTAGCCACTGCTTTGACTTTTAATAAGTGACGCCACTAAGAAGTGAGGACTTAAACCAACAATTTCGATAAATTGACAACATATGAGGGCATCCCACGGTACCGTTTTAACATTAAATTAAAAACAGTACACAAATAAATCCAAAGAGAGGGCGGATCTTAGAAAACTCAATGAATTGGCTAATTATCATTTATGCTAGCAAGGTGGTCCTAGAAAACAGTACATGATATTTTCTGAAATATCATTGGGCTACGATATTTCTGGTTTCAGGTTAAATTGACGATTTCACTCATATGTAAATTAATGATTTTAGATCTGTTGTGCAGATCAGATTAAAAGGATGCCTCTGTCGAAGGATTCACTTTTATGTAAATGAACATTTTAAATTCCATTGTGTAAACCAGGATACAGAAGTGACTCTATTCAAGGTAAATGCTTATAGAACTTGCTAACACATGATTACTTTGAACCTGGTTTGTTAAGGAGTTTTACATTTTTCTATTTTTTTAGAAGCAGCCTCACAATGTTGGTGGAACGGGAAGAGTAAGTCTGATGGATCTCACGACACTTAGCAGAACACATAGTTAGTAGTACATGTATTTAAGATAGGAACATGTCAAAAACACATGTAACATCTGATTTTTTGAATCACAGCTACTGTGGTTATTGATTGGATTGGATCAGATTTAATATTAAGGGCATGTCCAGAACTGGCTCACTGTGACTTCACAGAGAACACCATGGCTGGACTCCTATGCAGCTCTGCTCAAAATAAACATTTGAGGGGCTTAAAAACAAAGGTACTGATCGAGGGCGGTTCTGGACGAGCAAAAGACTGTCCACAAAGACTTTCAGCAAAGCGAAGGCAAAGCATTTGTCAAAGAACTGTCATAACAAGGTTATCAAACACAAATGGCCAGAATATGCGGTCCGGATGTGAAGGATCCTGGACAATGAAAAATTTAGCACCCAAAAACAAAACATCTCACTGGATGCTGTAACAAGAGGGGGCTGAACACGTTCTCCAAAAAGACAAAGAGAACAGGTCCTGAAGTCACCAACGCCAACTGTCCAGCAAAAGGTCATGTCCCCGTATGGATCTGTGAGGATCTGTCAATAACCTTGGTATCGTGTTTCAAATCTACAGTCTGCTATGATTAATTTTTTTAATGAAACACATATGCTCATGTTAGGGCTTGCTAGACTAGCAGGCCACAAAATTTGTAGTTTATACTGTACTTATGTGGGTCTGACGACTTATTTTTCCGGTTCCTGTAACTCCGTGATGAAACAGGGATAATGATCCTAGCTCATAACCCTAACATAAGTTAATTTTTATATTTTTTGTTTTTGCAGATTAAATTTGTGTCTCCACAGACATTCATACAATGTTTTGTGGAGCTGAAGAAAGGATAGCAGATTGTCCTTGACGGAGTGCATTTTGGTTGGTCTGGTTTACCACAAAGGGATTGGTTAAAACATTGTTAGAACATTTTTTATAGCTTTATGCTTTCAAATCTTAGATTGTTTATATATATACATGTCTAAAACCTTTACTCAGACTATGTTTTAGTAAATTATAACCCATAAAAACTTAGGTGGAATAGGAACCAGTTTCAAATAGGGAATTTTGGAAAGTGTTCCTAGAAATAACTAATAATAATAAAGAATAAATCACTAATAACACTAATAATGGCTCATAAAAGGGAAACAGCTCATACATTGATTAGATCATCAGTTATACAAAAATAACTTCTTAGATTTTTATATTCAACAGCATAACCATTTAAATGATCGTTTAAGGAGAATGAAAATTGGCACGTTGTACTGTAGGATAAATCATAAACCTACAAACCACATTGCTTTTGTATATGTTGTTTAATAAACAGGTACTGTATATGTTGTTTAATAAAGAGGTATTTATTTTTAACAGATCCGAATAAGATGGGGGACGCCCTGGAATTTTGGATCTATTCAAAAGGTTGATTTGAAATGTGGTGGTTCTATATTTTTAAACACGACTGACTCTGACTAGACTGGACTTATTTTGAGCTCATGAACCACATGTTTGTATTGTAAATTCTTTATTCCTACAGCGCTGTATATATATTATTTGTACTTTTCTATTTTGTTGCATGTATGTTTAGACTTTTTCTACAGACTATGAAAAAGGTAAAGTATTTAAGTAAATATAAAACGTCTCCTACGACTCACTTATCTAGTCTGGGTTAGGGCACACCCTTTGTCCAAAGCTTCGGCTAAGTTCTCTGCAAAACTCGCACCCAAATGGTCAGGGCCTGTGAGGGTAGAGAGACGGCTTAGTCCTGTTACTTACCGTGTGTCAGGGATGACAGATAATAGTAAAGTGGATACGGTCAACGTGGCCGACATGAAACCCTTCTACGGCCCCGATAAGCCGCTGGCTGGGGGGGGGGGGAATGTAATGGTCACTGATCGATTGATACAGCGTTAGATTTATTTCCCTTTTTTTCCCCTTATTTTATTATATTATCTACGCTGCAAAAATGACCATTTATTATTAATCATTGTCTCCTGTAAGGTAATGAGTGTGTTCCAAATGAAAGTTTGAGCTTGTTTATTTGTTTGTGTAAATTTATTTTGTAATAATACGTTTTGGAGACGGTGGGGGAGTGGACTTAAAAGGAGGAGGAAGTGACGGCGCTGGCTCTCTCTCTCTCTCTCTGTCTCACCGTGGAGTGCACACCTGCTGAGAAGGATTTTGGCGTGAGGCCGTTGCCCTGTGGACTGCCTGTGGACTGTGGATTACCTTGAGTTGGGATCGCTGTGGATTAGTAAATTTCTCCTTACCCAGGACTGCAGGGGAGGCACGCTAAAAGGACCTTGAGACTCTGGTGAGATTGTTTCTTTTTATTTTGGCGCGCCGACGCCTGGATGGATTGAGAGGGCGTTTCCTCATCCCGCTTCAAACAAACTTTTTTATCTGAGAGAGCGTTTGGACTGAAAGTTGGTGCATTTTGGGGTTTGATTTAATTTATGGGGTTTGTCTGCAGATAAGTAAATGTTGGGGGGGGATGCTGCAGTTATGTAAATGTTGTGCACAACTGATTTGTTTGTTTAAATTGGGTAAAGGGTTATTAAATGTCATCATATGGCTAATATCAATAGATGTTTATGAGAGTTTTCTTGTATGTGGGTGAATAATTTTCTGTTTACTGGTTTATGCTTTCTGCTCAACCTTTATGAGTTTTAAGCGCCGTCAGCTCCAGGCACTGCCCCTGACTAATTTAGCGTATGTAATAATTAGTCCCCTTTTATTGTAGCGGTGGGGGGCAGGTTGTTATAGATAAACAAAAAGTAATCATGAATAAGGGGATAAAGCACAATATTATAATAATAATAATTAATTCAATTTATAACGCACTTTTCATTACTGAAAATCTCAAAGTGCTACACATATATTGAATGCTACACACATTCATAAACCGGTGGCGGCAGACTACCATGCAAGGTGCTTTCCAGTCCTACCAGGAGCAACTCAGGGTTAAGTATCTTGCCCAAGGACACAAAGACACATGGTGCGGGTCCCGGGAGTCGAACCGCCAACTTTCCGATCGGGAGACAACTGCCCTTACACTACGCCACGGCCGCCCCATATTATTGTTTCATTTCACAATCCCTCCCTTTTGGTTCCTCCTGGAACCATACAAAAGTAACAACAATGAAACAATCTATGTACAGATATAATATCAGATGCTGATCAATACAAAATATCCATCAAGTCACATGTATCATGAAACATGTTTTAACACATGACCTTCTTAACATCAGCTAGAAACAATGCAAGCACTGTTTTTTGGGGGGATAGACCCCTTTATTTGAGCAAGCAAAAAGAACGAGAAAGATGAATAATAATAATAATAATAATAATAATAATAATAATAATAATAATAATAATAATAATAATAATAATAATAAATAATGAGAATAAACCACAAATAAAAAAGTCAATCTAATATTCAACACCGTAGTATGGCAAAAAAAATAAAAAAATAAAAAATTATGATGCAGGTTTTCACATTGCTAATTTCTTGCTAGATAGCACAAAGGAAGTTGTGTAAGTTGGCTTGTCATTATCAGGGGGATGAGAAGTGAGTTACATGGCATGAGTTTCAGTTAAACGTTCAGGGGACAGGGCTGTTGAGATTAAGTGTGTGGACAGGGTACGAAGACACGGAATGGTAAATGGTAAATGGAGCTTATTTATATAGGGCTTTCCAACCCCCTATGAGGGGCCCTGATGGAGATGTTCAACATGTATCATCTAAAACTAATTACTCTGACATAATAATTCTTACCCAGCTCACTTATATCAAATATAGGTGTTCTCAACAAACACATATATTTGAAAGTACAAACATGTTTAGCAGAAATTTATTTTTAGACTTACCAGTAAATTATGTCTTTTAAAAGTTTAACTAAATTGATAAAACTTTGACACTTATAAAGAATAAAAAAGTATTCTTGTCAAACATAATTTTAACTAGATTGTAAGTTGAAACGCTCAGGTTAAATTCATAATTTTCAACGATTTTTAGCATACATTAAATATGTTTTTTTTTAGATTTTAAAAAGCTGTTTCACAGTTAGGTTGATTTTAAGAGCTGTTTCCTTTTAGGAGTTATATGAACTAATGTAGATATCCGTTGATGTTAATAAGATGTTATTAATATATTTGATTTAAACAGGTTAAAGCAAACACTCTTCCCAATAATAAAAATGCTTTATTAGAAGTAACTTTTCAGCAAATATAGGTTAAATACGTACAACAATGCAACCAACACTCCAGGAGTAATAGACACATTTTATTGTTAAAACCTAATTTTTATATTGATTTGCATAAATTATGACCATTAAAGGCAAAAAGAGGTCTGGTAAATTTGAAAGGGAATTAGAATAACATCTCATTCAACCATGCAATGCATAAGCATTGACAGCAGTAATAAAGGTTGTTTTATTCAAACAGATTGGGGT
Organism: Garcialebias charrua; assembly: GCA_038048925.1. Lineage (NCBI taxonomy): Eukaryota > Metazoa > Chordata > Actinopteri > Cyprinodontiformes > Rivulidae > Garcialebias > Garcialebias charrua. The sequence continues at coordinate 11,620 of JBBPBX010076938.1, forward strand.
TAGCCACTGCTTTGACTTTTAATAAGTGACGCCACTAAGAAGTGAGGACTTAAACCAACAATTTCGATAAATTGACAACATATGAGGGCATCCCACGGTACCGTTTTAACATTAAATTAAAAACAGTACACAAATAAATCCAAAGAGAGGGCGGATCTTAGAAAACTCAATGAATTGGCTAATTATCATTTATGCTAGCAAGGTGGTCCTAGAAAACAGTACATGATATTTTCTGAAATATCATTGGGCTACGATATTTCTGGTTTCAGGTTAAATTGACGATTTCACTCATATGTAAATTAATGATTTTAGATCTGTTGTGCAGATCAGATTAAAAGGATGCCTCTGTCGAAGGATTCACTTTTATGTAAATGAACATTTTAAATTCCATTGTGCAAACCAGGATACAGAAGTGACTCTATTCAAGGTAAATGCTTATAGAACTTGCTAACACATGATTACTTTGAACCTGGTTTGTTAAGGAGTTTTACATTTTTCTATTTTTTTAGAAGCAGCCTCACAATGTTGGTGGAACGGGAAGAGTAAGTCTGATGGATCTCACGACACTTAGCAGAACACATAGTTAGTAGTACATGTATTTAAGATAGGAACATGTCAAAAACACATGTAACATCTGATTTTTTGAATCACAGCTACTGTGGTTATTGATTGGATTGGATCAGATTTAATATTAAGGGCATGTCCAGAACTGGCTCACTGTGACTTCACAGAGAACACCATGGCTGGACTCCTATGCAGCTCTGCTCAAAATAAACATTTGAGGGGCTTAAAAACAAAGGTACTGATCGAGGGCGGTTCTGGACGAGCAAAAGACTGTCCACAAAGACTTTCAGCAAAGCGAAGGCAAAGCATTTGTCAAAGAACTGTCATAACAAGGTTATCAAACACAAATGGCCAGAATATGCGGTCCGGATGTGAAGGATCCTGGACAATGAAAAATTTAGCACCCAAAAACAAAACATCTCACTGGATGCTGTAACAAGAGGGGGCTGAACACGTTCTCCAAAAAGACAAAGAGAACAGGTCCTGAAGTCACCAACGCCAACTGTCCAGCAAAAGGTCATGTCCCCGTATGGATCTGTGAGGATCTGTCAATAACCTTGGTATCGTGTTTCAAATCTACAGTCTGCTATGATTAATTTTTTTAATGAAACACATATGCTCATGTTAGGGCTTGCTAGACTAGCAGGCCACAAAATTTGTAGTTTATACTGTACTTATGTGGGTCTGACGACTTATTTTTCCGGTTCCTGTAACTCCGTGATGAAACAGGGATAATGATCCTAGCTCATAACCCTAACATAAGTTAATTTTTATATTTTTTGTTTTTGCAGATTAAATTTGTGTCTCCACAGACATTCATACAATGTTTTGTGGAGCTGAAGAAAGGATAGCAGATTGTCCTTGACGGAGTGCATTTTGGTTGGTCTGGTTTACCACAAAGGGATTGGTTAAAACATTGTTAGAACATTTTTTATAGCTTTATGCTTTCAAATCTTAGATTGTTTATATATATACATGTCTAAAACCTTTACTCAGACTATGTTTTAGTAAATTATAACCCATAAAAACTTAGGTGGAATAGGAACCAGTTTCAAATAGGGAATTTTGGAAAGTGTTCCTAGAAATAACTAATAATAATAAAGAATAAATCACTAATAACACTAATAATGGCTCATAAAAGGGAAACAGCTCATACATTGATTAGATCATCAGTTATACAAAAATAACTTCTTAGATTTTTATATTCAACAGCATAACCATTTAAATGATCGTTTAAGGAGAATGAAAATTGGCACGTTGTACTGTAGGATAAATCATAAACCTACAAACCACATTGCTTTTGTATATGTTGTTTAATAAACAGGTACTGTATATGTTGTTTAATAAAGAGGTATTTATTTTTAACAGATCCGAATAAGATGGGGGACGCCCTGGAATTTTGGATCTATTCAAAAGGTTGATTTGAAATGTGGTGGTTCTATATTTTTAAACACGACTGACTCTGACTAGACTGGACTTATTTTGAGCTCATGAACCACATGTTTGTATTGTAAATTCTTTATTCCTACAGCGCTGTATATATATTATTTGTACTTTTCTATTTTGTTGCATGTATGTTTAGACTTTTTCTACAGATTATGAAAAAGGTAAAGTATTTAAGTAAATATAAAACGTCTCCTACGACTCACTTACAATGATCATACTAATTAAGAAAACGTACTAATTAAAACTAAAGTCAAAGTCAAAGTCAAAGTCAACTTTATTGTCAGATCTGCAATATGTACTGTACAGGACATACACAGGACCGAAATTGCGTTTCTCTCAGTCCCTCGGTGCAACAGTAAACATCTAAACATTGAAACACTGAAACATATAATAATAGACATAAGCATAAAATAGTAAAACTAACACTGTCCTGAGTTTTTTGCATAGTGGTATAAGAGTATGAAAATTTACACCAACTCTAAAACTAAAACATTAAACATTTAATGAACATAATACTGTCCTGAGTTTTTGCATACTAGTATAAAAAAAGAGTATAAAAAGTATAACTAAAATAAACTAAAGGTTTCTAGCATTGACATTTGCAAAGTGGCAAAGCAGCGTATGAGTTAATGTACACAGTATATGTATGAGGTAGTAGTTGATGTTGTTATAGAGGCAAAAAGTGGCATATGCAGTAAGGCACATTGGGCATCCCTAAATAAGACCGTTCAGAGCACACTGTATATGTACCAGCAGTGGTGTAGATATTAGAGTAGTGTAAATGTAAACAGTAGTAATTACATGTAAGCAGTAGTAATAAAAGTAAACAGTATTAATAAATGTAAACAGAGAATGTAAACAGTATTATGATTATAGGCAGTGATGTAATACAAACATTAGTGCAAGTATGAGAAGTAGTGCAAACTGTATGAGCACATGACCGAGAGTTTAGTGAATAACCCGTTTGATGACACAGAGTCCAGTGTTAAAAACTTTGTGTTGAGTGGTAATGTGTGAGAAAGTTTTAGTGTTAAGGCAGTTCAAATGGGAGGGGGGGCAGAGCAGGCAGAGTGTTTAGCATCCTGACTGCCTGATGAACAGAGCTGTCTCTCAGTCTGCTGGTTCGAGCCTGGAGACTCCTCAGTCTCCTCCCTGATGGCAGCAGTCTGAAGCAGCTGTGTAGTGGGTGTGTGGGATCACCTGCCATGCAGTGGGCTTTCCGAGTGAGGCGTTTGCTGTGTAAGTCCTGCAGTGAGGGCAAGGAGGTGCCCACGATCTTCTCAGCTGCTCTCACAATGCGCTGGAGGCTCTTGCGGCAGGATGCAGTACATGCACCAAACCACACAGTGATGCAGCTGGTCAGGACACTTTCTATGGCACCTCTGTAGAAGGTGCTCATGATGGGGGTTGAAGCTCCAGCCCTTTTCAGCTTGCGGAGAAAGTAGAGACGCTGGTGAGCCTTCTTTGCCAGTGCTGCAGTGTTCCTGCTCCAGGACAGGTCCTTTGAGACGTGCACTCCCAGGAACTTGGTGCTGTCTACTCTCTCCACTGCGGTGCTGTTGATGGTCAGAGGGGCATGTTGGGCATCCTTCTTCCTGAAGTCCACAACAATCTCCTTTGTCTTCTCCACGTTGAGAGTGAGATTGTTGTGTCCGCACCACAAGGCCAGGCGGCTCACCTCGTTCCTGTAGTCCGTCTCATCGTTGTTGCTGATGAGACCCACCACTGTTGTGTCGTCCGCAAACTTGATGAAGTGGTTGGAGCTGTACGATGGTGTGCAGTCGTGTGTTAGCAGGGTGAATAGAAGGGGGCTCAGCACACATCCTTGTGGGGCCCCTGTGTTCAATGTGATGGTGCTAGATGTGTTACTCCCGACCCGCACTGTCTGTGGTCTCCCGGTCAGGAAGTCTAGCAGCCAGTTACACATTGAGGTGTTCAGCCCCAGACTGTCCAGTTTAAGGATGAGCTGTTGGGGGATGATGGTGTTAAATGCCGAGCTGAAGTCGATGAACAACATTCTAACATAGGAGTCCTTCGTGTCCAGATGTGTGAGAGCTGTGTGAAGGGCAGAGGAGATGGCATCGTCGGTTGAGCGATTAGGTCGGTATGCAAATTGGAAGGGATCCAGGGAGTCAGGGAGGACAGATGTGATGCTTTTCATGACTAGCCGTTCAAAGCACTTCATCAGGATGGGGGTGAGTGCTACTGGGCGATAGTCATTGAGGCATGCGGGCGTTGCCTTCTTTGGGACAGGGATGATGGTGGTGGCTTTGAAACAGGTGGGGACGATGGCCTGGCTCAGTGAGATGTTAAAGATGTCCGTGAAGACCGCTGCGAGTTCCCCTGCACAGTCCTTCAGCACACGACCAGGTATGTTGTCAGGACCAGAGGCCTTCCGGGCGTTAATCTTGATGAATGATCGCCTTACGCTGTCTGAGGACAGCGTCAGCACCTGGCCATCAGGAGAGGGGGGGAGTTTATGTGCTGGTGTGCTGTTACTTGCCTCGAACCGAGCAAAGAACTCATTCAGTTCATTCAGCGCAGAGGCTGAGCTGTCACAGGTCTGGGGGGGTGGTTTGTAGTTTGTGATGGTCTGTATTCCCTGCCACAGACTGCGTGTATCCCTGCTGTCCTTGAAACTAACCCCTAATCATAATGAGTGATTACTCTGATGCATGCTCAATAATCCAGGTAGAAAAATCTAAAAAAGCTAAGTCTGGTCCTCTGGACATTCAAAAAATAAAACAAAACAAAGCAAAAAAAATGTAGAAACGTTTCGTCTTTCGTCCGAAAGACTTCCTCAGTCTGAGTTGCTGTGTTCAGCTCAGTCTTATAAATAGCACCCTCCCACAGTGTTGCACAACCAGTTGGCTGATGACAGCCTGAAACCAGCTGCTCACATGATCAAGGAGGGCCATCAGCCTAACAATGGATCATTAGCACCCTGATGGTTGTTTGCTATTCACAGAGGGCTGAGTGATACTAGCAATAACAGCATTGTAAGAGGGGGACAGTTGAACCCGGAGGCCTCCACCCCTGTTTAATGATGGACGGTTTCTTTTCACAAAGATGGCCTCCTTTACTCCTCTCTCAAACCATCGTTCCTCTCTATCAAGGATGTGAACATCTTCATCCTTGAAAGAGTGACCGCTGGCGTGGAGATGAGTGTAGACTGCAGAGTCCTGACCTGATGATGTTGATCTTCTGTGCTGGGCCATCCTTTTGGCCAGTGGCTGTTTAGTTTCCCCGATATAAGACTGATCACAGCCCTCCTGACACTGAACAGCATACACAATATTACTCTGTTTGTGCCGGGGGACTGGATCTTTGGGATGAACCAGTCTTTAATGTATTTTGAG
>JBBPBX010076939.1:0-16988 GCA_038048925.1 Garcialebias charrua
AGACCAGCGAACTGTTTCTTATCTAGAATTGTTACACACAGACTGTTTCCTCCCGCCTGCCGTCATAAATGCATCTTGTCCTGTAACTAAATGTGCTTTATTTGATATGGTTTTTACTGGATCACGCGGTGTCTTGAAGACAAAACGTGATTCATCTTTTTTTAATATCAACGCTGTAAACCCCGTGTCTTATCCTGTTTTCCTATCTTTGACCTTCATCTGGGGACAGATGGGTAGGCCGCGCTAAGAACATATCGATAAAATATGTTTTGTTCAGCTGCAGCTTGTTACACTAATCTCTCTCCTGGATGACTGTAATTACATACTTACGCTGTATCGGTGGAAATTGATGCAATGTCAATAAACCTATCTTGTATCTTGTATCTTGTATCTTGTATATTAAAGCTGCAGTATGTAGCTTTTTTTATGAACATATTTCTTCACTCTGTCACTACCTCCTGACAGACTGATGTTAGCCAGGTAATCTCTGAAAAAAAATAAAAAAAAATATTGTCCCCTTGCTTCTCCAGGTGGTAAATAAGCATTTCTAAAAAGAAAAGGTGACCCGCCATTTTCCAGCCAATAAAAACAGAGTTTGTAACCAGCCAATAAAAACAGAGCTTGAATTTGAATCAGCCAATAAAAACAGAGCTTGAATTTGAAATTCAACAGACCACAAGGGGGCAGAGCCACATATGGCTCTGAGGGGGAGGGATCAGAATGCTTTGCCTGTTGAAAATATTTCTAACTGCTGCAGTTCTACAGAAACTGCATACTGAACCTTTAATGTTTCCCCAGAGGTTTTCATTTATTTGATAATATGGGATGGTTTTATTTTAATAAAATGTTTCTTTCAACATTCACCAATTTTGTTTTTACTAAAGTATGAGCTGTGAGTTGTAGATGCACGAATGAAATTAAAACAGATACACAAATATTCTCACAAAGAATAACTCAACACTAACAGATAATATAGTGTACTACCGTAACTTTATTTACACATAACTACAGAAACACTTGGTTCATTGTTATCCTTTTTTTTTTTCAAACAATATGTTCATTTGAACAGTCAGAAAAAATATTAAATTCATTGATTCATTTTCATCTCAATGCTCTGGCCAGTTGTAGTATTTCTGCATATTTTAATGTCTTGATGCACAAACGTAGCTTTCTGCAGCATCAGTCCTGATGTTCTACAGATCCTGAAGATGTCTCCATCTGTTGTTGAACAATATCAAGGTTTGTTCTCCACCTCGGTCCACTCTTCAGGTGAAGACATTTCTGTGAATCCTCGCTCCTCCACGCTCATGGATGTCCAGGTGTTGTAGGTCTGGACGCAGGGGACATCTGGGTCCATTATGGGCTGAATGCTGCATCCACTTTGTCACTTCCCTCATCAGAACCACAGAAAATCAACAGATTTACATCAAAGAATATTGTTGAGTACTATTCTTTTCGTTGATGCAATCTTACCTGCTGTGATGTGAAAGTCTGGGTTGTACTAGTGGTTCAGGAAGAGCCTCAGGTGATGGACTGGAGACCTGGAAACCTGAAAACACAAACAAAATAAAATAAAAGAATAATATATTTAACAGATATTTTAAAAGGGACTAATTTTTTAAACTATAAATTAATGTTGAATAATTATTAGAAACATTAACTAATATATTACCATTTCAGTGCTGTGGAGGCTGGAGACGATGTACATGTTGTAGAATTACTTCTGCCTCGTCTACATGCAGCTCATGTAACTCCACACAGCAGCTCACCTCATGAAGTGAAAAGTCTCCAAAAACCAGCAGGAGCTGAAAAAAAATTATAACCTGCTGTTTACTGGAAATAACTTTGGCTTCTCTGCAGACAATCCGCTAAAATATTAACTTTTAAATGGCTAAATTGGACGGATCGAGTTTGTAGCTCCTCCACTGTTTTCAAGCTGCGCAGTAGAGAAAATTCTTGTCATGACGTCATCATCCTGCGACGGCGAAATCCCTATTTATCGTGTTAAAAAAATGGCGCTAATTTTAAACTGTTTTTGGGAGGAATTTTCATTCATTTAACATTATTTTAGCAAAAACGGTCAGAGGTCAATCTTAATATTTATATATGTTGTGCCATTTTTTGGAAAGTTGAAAGATCATGTCAGGGGAGCTTTAAAGCAAACTGTGTTCACCTAAAGTGCATAAATAAAAAATAGACTCACTGAAGAATGTTTCTTTATCTTGATTTTAAAAGTTTAGCTGTGTTATTTGAAAAGAGTTAGTGCATTTAAATGTGAATAATCTCTGGACAGAGAACATCTCAGTCTCTATGTAAAGGTGGCTTGAATAGTTAAATCAATACGCTACAATGCTTAAAGTAGTTTAAACAAGTTCCAGCAAAAATGATTACAATAATGCCTCTGGCTGAGAACCACTCTGGGTATTGCATTTTGTGTTTTAAACAGCAGAACCAATTTAGCATTTTTTTTCACAAGAAACTTTATATACATTACCCACATTGAATAAAAGCACTGCTGAATGTGTCTACAAATGTGTTTATGAATGCATTTACAATTATTTTTCCATCCCTTCAAAAAAAACTCAAGGGAGAAAATGGTGAAGGACTGAAAAGTAAATCTTAAGGATTCAAGGATTCAAGGTTCTTTAGTAGTTCCTATTTTTTTTTTAAATGGTGATAAATGTGTGTTCAACAATTACAGACCAATTATTACCACCGTTCTCAAAAATTCTAGAAAAAACTATTTGTGAACAGAATAGATCAATTTATAGATAAAATATTCTAAGCAGCAGTCAGTATGGGTTTAGAGCAAAAAACTCTATATCAATGACTCTCATGGAATTAATAGAACAAATAACTACTGCTGTCGATCAAACACAATATTGTGTCAGTATTTTTGTTGATTTAAAAAAAGCATTTGTTACTATTGACCACACTATTCTCCTTGAAAAACTGAACAAATATGGTTTTAGAGGACCAACATTACAGTGGGTATCTAGCTATTTAAAAGATAGGAAACAATTTTTGCACAAATAAATGGTGTAAAATCTGACCTCTGCAATATCACATGTGGAGTTCCTCAAGGCTCTGTACTTGGACCAAACTATTTATTTTATATGTGAATGACTTGGTAAATGTGTCAGGACACCTTAAATGTGTCCTTTTTGCAGATGATACCACTTTTTGTTTGGGTAAAGATATAGAACAGATGTTGGAGTTGATTAAGACAGAATGTCAAAATACAAACTTGGTTTAAAATCAGTAAATTATCATTAAATCTAGATAAAACCAATTACATGATATTCAATAATAAAAAGAAAACTGTTGATGTTCCATTTAAAATTGATAGTGTTGAGATTAGTAGAGTGAGTGAGGTGAAGTTTTTGAGTGTTATTATTGATGACAAACTGACATGGAAACAACACATAAATTCTGTAAGAATAAAAATAGCTAAATCCATTGCAGTACTGTACAAAGTCAGAGACTTATTAAATGATAAAGCTCTCTATTTGTTGCATAACACAATCATTGTTCCACACTTAATATATTGTATTGGTGTTTGGGGGAAAGCATGTAAAACAATTACAAAGCCTATTTTTGTATTACAGAAAAGAGCTGTAAGAATTATCACTAGAAAACATTACTGTCATCCATCAAGCACATTATTTTATCAACTGAAATTATTGAAGTTCCATGATTTGGTAGATTATAATATTTTATCAGTTATGTACAGGGCTCAGAATAACACATTTTAAATATCCAAATGCATTTTGTTAAAATACAAGGTTGTTATAATCTTAAGGGGACAGAGATATTTGTAAAACCACAATTCAGAACTAGTTTGAAGGGTCAGTCTACCTCAATCCAGGGAATTGGATTATGGAATGGATTGGCGAATGAAGTTAAAAATGCAAAGTCAATGTTTACATTTAAGAAAATGATCAAATCTGAATGTAAAAAAAAAGAAGTAGCGTAATGTGTATTGTATTAGAGTTAGAAAAAATAGAGTTATTCATTTTGTTCGAACTACCGTACTTTCCGCCCTTTAAGTCGCTCCGCCCTATATGTTGCATTAGTCCAATTATGTCCAATAAAGTGGAAAAATCCATAAACGTGTTGCACCTCCGTATACGTCGCATCTATTATGCATCACCGCTGACGCGTCGCTTATGTTACGCGTCAACTGTGACAACCTGGAAATGGCCACAGGTGCGTGCACGGTAGGACTTTAACAAGATTAACACTTAAAAACAATTATTTGTTTGCTGAAAATTATAGCAAAGATGTGTCTGAGCTGAACTGTTCCTTAATAAATGCACGTAAAAGCTTTTCTTGCAGGTTTATTAAAGGTTTATTGTTGCCAATTTGCATTACTGCAATCCTCGAAGGAATGCATATCACCCGCTACATTCAATACTATAGATTTAGACCAAAATCAAGTTAGGATTAAAAAATGATAAGGCTATATTCAAATTGATAAAATAAATAAAATTAAAAAAAATGCACAATGCTATGAAAGATTTAGAGGGATGTGTTAATTTTCAGAGTATGTGCTCTGTCATCTATCACATTTTATTTCAATAAGTATGAATTCATATAAGTTGAAAACACTTTAGTGCTCACTAAAGTTCAATAGTTGCAGTAGCCATCTTTAACGGGGCTGACAAAAATTAATCAGTTATAGATGTACAGCCAATATTTATTGTCAAAAACGAATTGATACAAGCCATTCAGGATTTATGAGGTCATTGTCTAATAGACAAACAGGGTTTACTAAAAAAAAAATCCATGCCAAAGTTAAAAGCAAAATTGATGTGCACAACAAATGCTGTTTGTTGTGCATCACTCTCAACTACTACCACATTAAATTATAGCTCAGTATCAACAAAACTGTCTAAGTTATAAACATTTTTTGTGCGTTTTTTTTAAGTCAGTTGGCTGTGGTTACCATCTTGAATTGGAATGATTCCAAAAATTGAAAATGTGCATCCAATTTACTGATTATTTACGGAAAGTTCAATAAAATCCCTTAAGTGGTACATAGGCTATCTTGATAACAGACAGACCTGACTGCAATAAATACATTTTGCACAGTTAGTGATGGGATTATAAATACAGTAGCACATTTTCCCCTGCATCTTTCACACAGCATTTTAGCTTAGAAACCCCAAAATATGTATATCTCAGTTACTCTCAATATGTTACATGATATATATAATAGTAGTTTTAAATGTTATGTATCTGTGGCAGCCACAGTGAATGAGGTTGACACCAAAAATAATTAGATGTGCATCATCCATTAATTTTGAGCGTTTTGTTAAAATCTGTGCAGTAGTTCATCAGAAAGTTTAGCAACTCAGCAGTGGAGCAATGTCACAAACACACAGTCAAAACATTGTCGCCCTTCTGTTTTAGCCATTGATGAGCAACAATTGTCAGTGTAAGCTGTGCTGTCAACCTCAGAGGCCCAAATCGAGACTGACCACGGTCAAACTGCCAGAACCAACCTGTCGTGAGAGGTCAAAATGTGAACGTCTCAAGTGGCTAAGTGGCATCTGCAAAGTGTAGTAATGAGATTATTTAGTGTGCCAGTGAGATTCCCAATAAGCGCAGAGAATGATGCCCACAGCTGGTCATTATCTGCCCCAGTCACCGCTGAATTATAAACAGCATTTTTAAAAAAGACCCTCTTTTTCACTCAGGTTATTCCCCAGCTATGTCCAGTCTCAGAGCTGATCAAGCTCCCATTTATTCCTCCTAATGATGTGGTTGTATCCATGTCTGTGATATAGGTGCTGCTTGAAAGAACGTTTGGTTCATTTACAAGGACTTTTATGACGTGCTTCATAACATCACCACTGATACAGCCTGCGACCTGACATGGCTCTCCTCACAGCCTCGGGGACAGAAGAAAAAAAGCGCACACCATATCTGTGTCATTACAAACTGCTGCCCGCTCCTGCTCGGACCTGTGGTCATCCGTCATAGGGAGTGACTTTATCTCTCAGGTGCCAAGGATAACAGTGGAAGCAAGGCCTCGCATGGTGACTCCAAGGGATGACGGGAGAGCCAATGAGGTAAAGACCCAAAACAATATGAAAAAAGTGTGTGACAGAAAGAAAGGGAGAATGCGAAAGTGATAGAGGGATGGTGGAAATACTATTAAAGGTAATGAATGTCACTGTGTCACCCCGTCTGTGTGATTGAGGTGCTTTTCACCAATTATCGTGACAGCCAGAGGTCTAGTCCCTTTCACCTTCCCACAGGTGAAAAGTCTGCTTCCAGCGCCAATGCTGGCCTTGTTATAGGACTCACCAGAGACCATGACTCGAACTCAAGGTCATCACTTTTAGATAAAGAGCTGTGGCCTCTCCACAGCTAGGAAAGCAGCCATTGAGTGAATGGTTAATTTAGAGAGTAACGTTGATGGTCATCTTCCCATTCAACTGCTGACCTCTGTTCAAAGTCATCCGAATGAGAAGGACACATGGAAGTCAGAATGCTAAACACTCTGCCTGCTCTGCCTCCCCTCCCATTTGAACTGCCTTAACACTAAAACTTTCTCACATACTATCACTCAACACAAAGTTTTTAACACTAGACTCTGTGTCACCAAACGGGTTTTCACTAAACTCTCGGTCATGTGCTCATACAGTTTGCACTACTTCTCATACTTGCACTAATGTCTGTATTACATCACTGCCTATAATCATAATACTGTTTACATTCTCTGTTTACATTTATTAATACTGTTTACTTTTATTACTACTGCTTACATGTAATTACTACTGTTTACATTTATTTACACTACTCTAATATCTACACCACTGCTGGTACATATACAGTGTGCTCTGAACGGTCTTATTTAGGGATGCCCAATGTGCCTTACTGCATATGCCACTTTTTGCCTCTACAACAACATCAACTACTACCTCATACATATACTGTGTACATTGACTCATACGCTGCTTTGCCACTTTGCAAATGTCAATGCTAGAAACCTTTAGTTTATTTTAGTTATACTTTTTATACTCTTTTTTTATACCACTATGCAAAAAAAAAAAACTCAGGACAGTGTTAGTTTTACTATTTTTATGCTTATGTCTATTATTATATGTTTCAGTGTTTCAATGTTTAGATGTTTACTGTTGCACCGAGGGACTGAGAGAAACGCAATTTCGGTCCTGTGTATGTCCTGCACTGTACATATTGCAGATCTGACAATAAAGTTGACTTTGACTTTGACTTTGACTTTGAAGAGGTGCATTGAAGAAAATATATTCTTATTTTATCTGCCCCTTATCTATCTGACAAACAATTCACACAACCAAATTCTTCAGATTCCAAAAGAAACGAACAAAACTTTTAACCATCAACATAACATACAATTTATAACTTAAACTAATTTAGAAATAGGATTGTAAGAATTTAAACTTAATCATTCTCTTAAATATTGCCATTGAATTTGCCTCTTTAACATCATTCTCCAAAACGTTCCACAACCCAACTCCCTGAACCAAATGACAGTATCAAGGTCCAAATGCACGAAAGTAGTGAAAAACCGATGATGCGGCAGCAGTAGAATAAGTTATTGAACTATAAAACTCAATATTTAAAGTTTAAAGTATGAAGTATGAGTGCTTCTTCCACAAATTTTAACAAAGCCATTCCACATGCTGCATTGCCATCGCTTGGCCACGAAAAATGCAAATTTCTATTTTTTCGAATTAATTTTAAAATTGGGACAAAACTAGTTTTAAATATACAATTTCCTTCTTACAACAATGATTTTTATATTTTTAAAAGAAAAAAATAATAATAATGAATTTAATTTATGACGCACTTTTCATTAATGAAAATCTCAAAGTGCTAAAATATGCTTGTATATTTGCCAATCCAATTCTTTTTGCAAACATGTAAATGGACTGTAATATAACGCTTTTCTATCTTATCAAGACACTCCAATCTCTTTACACTAAAATATGTGCCTCATTTACCCATTCATACAGCACTCTACTAGATCTATACAAATAATAATCAGAGCTTTATCATATTCATACACTGATGGGACACACATTGGAGGCAATGAAGGGTTCAGTGTCTTGCCCAGGGACACTTCGGCATGTGACTGCTGGTGGAATTGAACCCCCAACTCTTGCACTATAGACTGCACTAACCACTCAGCCACAGCTGCCCACATGTATTAAGCTGTTCATTAGTTTTATGTGCTTCATCCACACCTATATCTTTGTGATGCAAATAAAATGTGCTTTATCGTGATCTAAACATGCACATGCACCTTTAAGACAACAAATAATGTGTGCCATATAATGTGTACCACTGGATTAGAGCTGCTATTATGTCCCAGAACTGTTAACTAACCTCAATAACACAAATTGCAACCACCATCAGGCCTATAGTTAAATTATTTTTATTTCCTATAGAGCAATCTAGATATTCCTTCGCATCTGGATAAGGAGCAACTGGTCCACAAGGTGTCTATTTCTTGTGGAAAATGTCTAGACAAGGTTGAACTGAAAAGAAAATGCCTTGTTATATTTTTCTACTATAATTTTATAGTTATATTTTATAAAAAATATATATGTTTTTCTATAAATTTGTCACATCTCATCACCAACTGATACGTGTTTAGAGTGGTTTTTTTTTCTCTTTATTTCTGTCATTCTTTGCTTTGGAAAGCTCAGATGTTAACAACTTTCCTGTTGTTATGGTTACACATCATACCAGATGTTACTAAGTAGCAGAAGACAAATTATGAAAGCTGCACAGCAACCAAACCAGAAAAAAAAGAAGAAAAACTTTCAAATTTCCTGTTTTTAATCATAGAGCCCATCCAACCAACAAAAGCTGCAGCAAAGTGCTGCACTGCAACAGCTGAATTAAAAAAAAAACTATTCTTTCACTGAACACAAGTGGTGATGACAACCTTTGAACACACTGTGGTTTGCCCTCTCATCAAAACAATAAAAAACATAATGACAAAATCACGTTTTCATGTTCTACTCAAATAAAATGTCAGTAAATAAAAGTGTTTTTATTAGCACCTTTACACTTCCTCAGCTCTGAGCAGCTTTTAGGTAGCGAGGTAATTTTTCCCACAAGGAACATCCACTGCAAAGGCTTGTTTGACCTCACCTCAGTTTGGCGATGAAGTATGGGCAGAAACCTGTGCCATCATTAAGTGAAATTGAATTGTTCAGACTGAATCTGTATTTGCATAATTTTAAATGAAATCCATTGGTTTGAAACTGAATTCATTTGCTTTGAAACTGTATTTCGTTGTATTGAAAAGTCAGTTTGACTCATTTTCAGTCCTATAATACAATTTCAATTCCAAAATTCAGTTTTTTCATGTCACACATCCGGGTCCTTTGAGAAAGCCATGGAGTAATCGAATGCATATTGACGTTTCACATCAGTGAAAATTCCTTTACGGAAATGTAGGCATGGGGGTTCAGTCTCAACAGAGTGGGTGTGATAAGATAAGAACTTTATTTATCTCACAGTCCACTGTTATTTATTCATATGATGCTTCTTACACAAACCTGAGAGTTTGGCTGCTGGACATTTGACATGGGGAATAACATCCACCAAGTTCATGTGTGCACTACTGTTCCAGCTCAGAATACACCGCAAAGAAAGTTATTTTTCTTCTTTGGTGTTTTGCAGCAGCTTGCATCTACTCTGTTTTTGCCAGGTATGTTAAAAACCTTCAACATGCATGAGAGACACATGAGAGAGATACATTAAGGAGAGGGATAGATAGAGAGAAAGAGAGAAGGGGTGGGCGGTTGGCGGCAGAGACAAAGACAGATTAAGTAAGGCTTTCTCCATACTAAGAAAGTGCATTTCATGGTTTTTGGCGCAGATGGTGCCGGTTTCTTCTCCCCTCTAAGATCAGTGAAAATGTCACAGCTTTGTTTAATGGAACTGGATCACTTATTACGGCACATTAGCTAAAACTTTAATATGGTTTCTACTTTTCTAATCTCTTCTCTATTTAATTTTTCAGTACCACAGTGCTATACATAGGCATAAGAGCTCAATTATTCACTCTGCACATTTCATAGAAGGATAGAAGTCCTTGTTTTGGATTTATAGTTTGAAATCTTCCCCCCCCCACCCAAAAAAATAAAATAAAAAATTAAAATCTGTAGCACAATAAACTACAAATAGTGTTTACCTTTAAACAAAAATGGCAGAGACCGTTACAACCTATTTATATATCTACATACAGGTATATTATTGAATAGTACTTCTACGTAAAAGCTGCAGATTTCTTGAAGGAAAGCATATTCCCCATTGTCTTTCATGCCAGAAATTAGTCAGATAATTTTATGTTGAGAAATGACAGGGATAAATGTTTTGATTAAATCTCGAAAATAATATTATGTACAATATGCTAGCACTGAGTCTCTCGTAATTACTCTACCACATACCACATACATTTCAACCACAATGGTTGATATATTTAAATCTAACTGAGCTATAGTCATTTTTACACAAATGTCAATTAGCTATCACAGCCACACTCATTTGGATTGACAAAAAAAAAATCAGTCGCATTGTATACAATATTTACTTTCTAAAAGTTTCAGTGGAATCTTTCAAATGGTTTATGAGCTTTTTTCCTAACATATACCCATGTAGGTAGAGGTGACTATAATAGGTGACAGCAAAGTTTTAAAAACAGATGTTATGCCATTAGTGAGTGCTCAGCCTCTGTAATGAGCATAACACTTAGCTACTGACAATAACTTGATAATTTATTATCTGTTAAAATGACTGAGTTATGGACACTTTTTTATTCAGATCTGTCCACTGGTTCATGCTGTATTCTCTAACACTACAGACAAATGAATACACACATGCTCGTACACAAACACAAGTGGTGGTTGATGAACACAGGACTTGTCATTTTCAATGAGTAAATAGTAAACAAATCAACCAAACCTAGATGTTAATTAGTCTAAAACTAGGAAATGTGCAATTGAGTCAAATTAGCATGTAAACAATTCTATTGCAAATGGATAAATGGCATCTTCCTGATGTTACTGTGTGATGTGCTGCCAGCCTGTGAGACTCATGATGAGATGTGAAGCTGGTGTGTCAACCAGGCTGTCTATGGAGCCCCACTGTGTCCATCTGTGAGTCCATACTGCAGGGAATCATGTCAGGCAGTGCAGACAGCAGAAAGAGGACGCTACATGCGGCCAAAACATGTGGGCAACACATAAATGAGGATAGTCTGCACACATAGGAGATCAGTGGACCAAGTCACAGTGATCTCAAGCTGAGAGGAAATGTCTAGTTATTGCAGGACGAAAGCTAATGCTAAAGGTCATTGTGGTTTTAATTATTGCATTAAAGCTCCACTGACATCATCTTTTAACTTTTCAAAAAATGGCACAACATATATAAATATTAAGATTGACCCCTGACCGTTTTTGCTAAAATAATGTTAAATGAATGAAAATTCCTCTCAAGAATAGTTTAAAATTAGCGCTGTTTTTTTACACGGTAAATACGGGTTTTCCGGTCACGTGTTTGTGACGTCAGATAAAGGAATTTGCTCCAAGCGCACATTGAATACAATGTAGAAAATATAAACGCATCCGTCGAATTTAGCCATCTAAAACTGTAGATATTAGCGATTTAGCTTCAGTTCGTGAAGCAGAAGTTATTCTGAGTGATAAAAAACAAACAGCAATGTTTCATTTCTCCGTGTTGCTAGTTCTGTTTTCAGGAAAGGTTGCACATCCATGTAGTGAGCACCAGATGTCAGCAAAGCTATCGTGAACTCTTACAGAGCTCTGTAATGTAGAAATATATAAACGTATCCGTCGAATTTAGCCATTTAAAACATCAGATATTAGCGAATTGGCTTCAGTTCGTGAAGCAGAAGTTATTTAGAGTGATAAACAACAAACAGCAATGTTTCATTTCTCCGTGTTGCTGTTTCTTTTACAGGAAAGGTTGCACATTCATGAAGTGAGCCCTTTAGCTTTGCTGACATCTGGTGCTCACTACATGAATGTGCAACCTTTCCTGAAAACAGAACTAGCAACACGGAGAAATGAAACATTTCTGTTTGTTTTTTATCACTCAAAATAACTTCTGCTTCACGAACTGAAGCTAAATCGCTAATATCTACAGTTTTAGATGGCTAAATTCGACGGATGCGTTTATATTTTCTACATTGTATTCAATGTGCGCTTGGAGCAAATTCCTTTATCTGACGTCACAAACACGTGACCGGAAAACCCGTATTTACCGTGTAAAAAAACAGCGCTAATTTTAAACTATTCTTGAGAGGAATTTTCATTCATTTAACATTATTTTAGCAAAAACGGTCAGGGGTCAATCTTAATATTTATATATGTTGTGCCATTTTTTGAAAAGTTAAAAGATGATGTCAGTGGAGCTTTAATTCTAGTGGTGTCCCAATGCAGATATTGGAATCCGGCCAGATACCTGCAATTTTATAAGTACTCAAACTTTAAAACAAATCCACAGTACCCAGGACCAATACCGCTTGCATGGCTGGTGTTACTATTTCTACTTTCACTGCGCAAATGGCAGAAGGTTAAAATTGTCTGTAGTTTGGAGATATTTTAAAGGGGACCACACATGCAAAATTCACCTTTTAATGTTTTTTTTACTCAACTTTGGGTATGTACTTCATAAAAAAACAGTCCTAGTGCCAAAAAAATGCACCCAGTGGTTTATTTACTCTAAGTGTATTTATTTTACTGTGATAAGATAGGTTTTGTTTTCAAATCCTGCGGTTTGTGACATCACAAACCGCAGCCACAACCCACCTCAAACCTGAGTCCAGCCCCTCACCTAGCAACCCCTGGTGCGGCTCAACCCACTTCAGTATAAAAGACGTGACGGTTGTTTTTCCTGATTTCATCTCATCTTTTGTTTAAATGTTCTTAATTTCATGTGTACAGCACTTTGTTGCAGCTGTGGTTGTTTTAAATGGCTTTATAAATAAAGTATAATTGTTATTTTTACGTTTTAGTTCAATTTTTAGCGTATTAGCGATCGCTCCCAACGAGCAGCCGGCAGACGGAAAACGAGCAGACCGCCGGCGAAGAGACCATCTGCGGCTGGGAGCTGGCTGGCTGGTCAGAGGTTGCCTCATACGGATAAATTAACTGGAGACACTCAGTGAACTTTGTGTATGTCTGGACTGAAGCAGATCGCTCCCAAAAGCGCTGCATGCAACAAGCGGACATAAAAGGGTGGAGGAGGAACAAGCTATTTTTAGCATCGGATTTGGGCTAAAAGGAGCAGCTAATGGCGGCGCGCGCAGACGGCTTTTGGTAAGTTATCTTAAGCTAGCATCAGAAAAAGTGCTCAATACAAAAATACCAGTGCAACTTAAGCTAGCACTAACTGTAAGTCAAATGAGTAATAAAAAAAGAGCTAATTTTAAAAATACAACAGATTAGAGATACTGGCTGTTACAGAGGGCGGAGTAAATGTAAACAGATCTTTGAAGGGCGTGGCCATGAGAGCTCATTATCATAAACCAGTCGTTCAAAACGAAAGTTAAAAATGGCAGAATTAAAAAGGGTATAATTGATTATCTAAGAATTATTTTGTGTATTAAATTGAATGAACATTGTCTGGATAGCGCACAGACATACCATAAAAAAATTTAAAAACCTATCTGTGGTCTCCTTTAAGATAAATATCAGATTGTCTGCTGTGCTCAGCTAAACTGTTAAGATGAGGGGCAAACAATCGCAGTTTCATCACAAGTAATTTGATTAAACAGATCTTATTGTTCCATATTTTCCTAACAGAGCACTTCACTCTCAGACTGCAGGTTTACTTGTGGTTCCTAGAATTTACAAAACCAGAATGGGAGGCAGAGCTTTCAGTTATCAGGCTCCTCTCTTGTGGAACCAACTTCCAATCTCTATCCATGAGGCTGACACATTAAAACTGGGCTTAAAACTCCCCTTTTTGCTAAATCATATAGTTAGGGTTAGCTTGGGTAGCCTAAGCTGTCCCTTAATTATGCTGCTATAGGCTTACACTGCTGGAGGACAAACTGACCACACTTGTTCACTCTGCTACTGTCTTTACTTACTCTGCTCAACCTGTTTTGTATTTGTAATTATTTGTATATCCTTAATTTGTGTTTTTTTGTCTTTCAGGTACACCTGGACCTACATCTGGACTGATTCTGTGTTCGTTGGTCTCTCCTTTCTGTCCTCTCAATCAGCCAGTCAAAGCAGATGGCCACTCGTCCTGAGCCTGGTTCTGTTGGAGGTTTCTTCCTTTTAAAAGGGAGTTTTTCCTTTCCACTGTTGCCATTGTGCTTGCTCAGGATGGGAGACTGCAATGAAGCCAAGATTCAACTTGTCTGCTGGATTCCTTAGATTCATTCAACCTTTATTTAGGCAGGTTAATCCCATTGAGCCTCGAGGACTCATTTACAAGAGAGACCACGACCAGGATGATAACCACACTGCTCCTCCTGAATCCGAGGTTCGACTATCCAACGGGCCCTCCTCTTCAGAACACCCAAATAGTCCTTACCAGGGAGGCTTAAGAGAGAGCGTGAACCCCCTGAAGTTGGAACACACTCTACGGTCCCCCTTTTTGAATAGGGGGACCACCACCACGGTCTGCCAATCCAGGGGAACTGACCCCGATGACCATGCAATATTGCAGAGTCGACTCGGAGCCAATCCTTGATGCATTCCCACCTCCACCTTGAAGCTACTTGTTACTCCTACAGAACATCTCACCACTCTCCTGCTGTCCTCATGCCCTCTATCAGTCTAACATACTTCTTTGCTACAGTACTCCATATTTCCTCAAACAATACCACATCTCATCCCTCTGCACCATCTCATAGGCTTTGCTAAAGCTACAAAGGCACAATAAAGTTCTTTCATATTTTTAAATAAATAAGAATTGTTATTGATGTAAATGCATTTACTAATAATGCATTGGCTTACTACATGTACACGTGACAAGATGTGATAGGTCAATGCCGCTTCAACTGGAAGGAGATGAAGACATGACACAGACTAACAGTCATTTTGAGCTTAGTGTTGTAGCATTAGTTATTTTTAACCTGTTTAGCAATTTACGATTAGGAAACTTAATTATTTTAGGTAGCTTTGCTAACCCATTCACTAACTTTTGGTTAGCTGTGCCCACCACTGATGACTAGGTATTAACAACAAAAAAATCCAAATTTTCAGAGAAAATTATTAATCTGTATACATTTTAGGCCAAAGAGGAGCTAGATGCAGTTGGAGAGGGTATGGAGGTAGATGGAGTGAGGACAGAGTATTACAGTATATTAGAGATGAAGTCTTGAGCTGAGGATAGTGTTCTCTCTAAAACATGACTGATCAGTAACATCCCTAACCAATTTGGTACCCTAGGCAAGAGTTTAGGCAATGTCCTTGCACAATTTTTACTTCCATACACTCACACAAGAAAAATAGTTTTGTTGTTTATATGATCTTCTAATAAAAACAAAAATAAAACAAAAACAGATTATCCAGTTAAAACGGTAAACATCAACACAATGACAAGAAAGTTCATGCTCAATAATCCAGGTAACAAATCCAACAATTCTCAGTCGGGTCACATGGACAGTTTATTTTTCATAGAAACGTTTCACCCTCCATCTGGAGAAACTGTCCAGATCCAACTGTCCAACTTTTTCTTTTTCTTTTGTCTCTTGTTTAATGTACTTGTACCATTGCTGTTCATCATTCTTTAGTTTGTAGCAGGTCACTTTTGTAAATGAGCCCTCGAGGCTCAATAAGATTTACCTGACTAAATAAAGGTTGAATGAAAGATGACCCGACTGAGAATTGTTGGATTTGGTACCTGGATTACTGGACATGAACTTTCTTGCCTTGAACCACTTTGGCTATGGCTGCCTGCCTGGGAGAAGTCGACGAGCGACAGGACGGCCCCCAGAAACCATCTTAGCTCCAACAAACTGGTTGGTCCACTTAAAGAGCGGCTCATCTCACTGTGAAACGGTAACCCTGCCCCCAGACCAGATTTAAATATTCCATGAACATGGGAGTGTCGAGAGACAAGGAGGGGAGGAGGTTGGGGGTTGTGCTGCGTTCACGCCCCCTCTAGCAACAAACTAAAGCAAACTAAAACTCCAGCAAACAACTTAAAACAAGCAACAAAAAGAATAAATATGTAGATGTATTTATCTATTCCACCCGATCTATCCAAAACAAAAGGCTTAAAAAAAATGAAAATAATACCATAAGGTCCTCCGTGACCGGGTATCAAACCTGGGTCATCCGGATCGTAAACCTGCACCACCACCACTGCCCCAACCAGGCATTCAGGCATCACTTGTCCATTGCACAATAGGAACATAAATACAGCCAAACAGTTTTGATGAAGTGGAAGGTAGTCTTAGAATAAATAGGTTGAAATACCCAAATAACTAGTGCCATTCCAAAAACTATAATATCCTCTGTTGCAGTATGTTTCTGGAGTGTAATGTACCACTTCCATATAAGGTATGAACTGCAGCGAGGACCTTCTCATCTCTGCAGGGGATTGGCTCTGCTTGAACCACTTCAGTGACGACAGAGCGCGAAAACACGTCACAGCGCGAATCGTAGACAAATAAGGAAATTAGGGTGCAATACCTCTGTTCAACCCATAGGACTACCGTAAACACGTTTTTAGACCAAATATTGCCGATTTAAACATATACGCACAAATATCTGAAAATTAACACAGACATAGTGCTGTGAAACATTTAGAACACATTCTAGGGAGTTTATCAGATAAAAAATATATATTTTTGAGTTTAGTTCCTCTTTAAGGTGTTTATTGCTTGGTGGGGAAACAGTTTGCTGGAACTCCTCTAACTGATGAAGCCCTCCAGATGGAGGGTGAAACATCTCTATAAAAAATAAACTGTCCAGATGACCTGACTAAGAATT
>JBBPBX010076940.1:3334-16988 GCA_038048925.1 Garcialebias charrua
GTTATAATCTTAAGGGAACAGAGATATGTGTAAAACCAAAATACAGAACCAGTTTAAAGGGACGGTCTACCTCAATCCAGGGAATTAGATTATGGAATGGTTTGGAGAATGTACAGTACTGTAGTTAAAAATGCCAAGTCAATGTTTACATTTAAGAAAATGATCAAAACCGAATTGTTAAAAAAAAATATATGAAGTAGCGTAATGTGTATTGTATTAGTTAGAAAATTAGAAAGAGTTATTCATTTTGTTCTGTTACTGGAAGATTATTATTGTTTGAAGTGATTGTTTGAAAAAAAGGGGCAGATATATTAAGATTTTTTCTTCTTTCTGCTACCTTTCATTTTTTTATATTTTGTACGTTATCATGTATGGGATTGTTTTGTATTGTGTTTTTTGTTTTAAAAAAATGAACAAATTTTATAAATAAGTAAATAAAACGAACAATGACTGAGAATGACATGTTTACATGGAGTGACAGGAAACTATTAGTTCTTTCAAATAAGAGCAAAAAAGGTGACTTCTGGGAAGTGTGATTTATTACCTGTCAGAGGTTTTAATGTTGTAGCTGACTGGTGCATATTTCAGGTTTGTGTCATAATTATACATTTATAACAGTGTACAGCAATTTAACTTAAGTTCAAACACACAGCCTCTGTCACGGACTTGAACCTTTCTCTTTGTATCTATCTTCCTGTCTGTTGACATGATTTTTTTCTCATCTTGACACCTTAGTGGCATTCGTATTGATTTAATCTTTATGGCTTTATATTAATTCATGTTAGACGGAAATAATAAATGTGTGTTAATACGCAGCCTTTCTTTTCCTTTATCTTTATGTCATT
This sequence comes from Garcialebias charrua, assembly GCA_038048925.1. NCBI lineage: Eukaryota > Metazoa > Chordata > Actinopteri > Cyprinodontiformes > Rivulidae > Garcialebias > Garcialebias charrua. The sequence goes on from JBBPBX010076940.1 coordinate 4,180, forward strand.
GCTTTATAATAATAATAAAAACAAGAGGTCTGAATCAATATTGTTTGTGCACAACTTAAGGGGTTTTGGATAAAAGCATCTTCTAAATGAATGTAATGTTACATAATGCATAAAGCAACATGTAAAAATGACTGTCAGCATTTAGCTACAGTACTGTACAAAGCTAATGTCCACCTAGTTTAGCATCAGTGGATGATCTGTGTACTTGCGCAGCCACCAATTAGAGTCAGCCTTAAGATTTCTGCTGAGAGGTAATGGCTAAAACTATTGATTTATATGCTTTATGTTGCTTTATGATCTCCACAGCTGCTGGCCACACACAGACGCTGCTTTCCAGGCAATCCCGGCCGTCTGGCTCCCACTGCACGCCTTTGTAGGAACATGCACCCTACAAATTTAATCCAGTCTAATCGCAAATCCCTTTAGTTGCTGTGGCAAAGCATCTAAAACCACATTCAGGTGAGACTGTTACCGTGCAGCAGGCCTAAACACAAGCGTGCCAAGTCTTTGTATATAAACACCATTTAAAAGAAGCGTATTTAATGACACAACAACGGTGCAACATTTACAGAAGGTGATGCCACGCAGCAGGTTTGACAAGGCTTTTATATGGTTCCAGTCAAGCTAGAGCCAGATTTTACTGGCAGTGTTTTGCCATCAATCGCCCTGTTTTACTTACAAAAGCAGCTGGGTTGCAGAGTTTTGGCAGTTCATGGCAATATGAGACACTAAAGTAGCGACAGGAAAAAGATGCAACCCTACAGAAATGTTTGAATCAAGCCAGACTGAGAGGAGTTGGAAACATGTTTGCAATTAAATGGAAGAAAACAAAAAGTTCAACAGCTGAATAATAATGTGTTTAGCCATCAAACACCAACATCTGACACTTTTCAATGGATTAAAACTATATAAAACTATACTATCACTCAGCCCTCTGTGAATAGCAAACAACCATCAGGGTGCTAACGATCCATCGTTAGGCTGATGGTCCTCCTTGATCATGTGAGCAGCTGGTTTCAGCTGCCATCAGCCAACTGGTTGATCCACTGTGAGAGGGTGCTATTTATAAGACTGAGCTGAATACAGCATCTCAGACTGAGGAAGTCTTTCGGACGAAAGACGAAACGTTTCTACAATTTTTTTGCTTTGTTTGTTTTGTTTTTTGAATGTCCAGAGGACCAGACTAGCTTTTTTAGATTAAAACTATACTTTTCGAAAACAAAATTCTAATTTCCTATTATAATGTCATCACATCTAGGCTAAGAATGAAGTAAACTGACATTTGACAGTTTCAGCATCACTGCAAAGAAAATGTGCAAAAGCTAAACAAAGACGATTAAATAATTTTAACGTACCATATTTTTCGCTGTATAAGTCACACCTTTCTGCATAAATTAGCATGCCTGCGACTTAGCAACGTATTTATTTATTTTCCCCATATTTATTACCCAATTTTTGGCTGAAATCTGACGATTTAATTCATTCTGATATGGAAAATAATGAGCACTACCATTTCTAGCCACTAGAGGGCCCTTGACTAATGGCAACCCAAGTGTCTCATTAATAGGTAAAGTGGCTATTAATGAAACACTTGGCTTGCCATACAAAACCACCTTCGTCTCGCTCCGGAACTCCTGATCAAACGTCAAATCAGCTGCATTTCACCGTACCACACAGGCGAAATGCAGCTGATCTGACCATTAAACTGCATTTATTAAGAAAAGTTCAACTGAGACACACATTTACTATAATTTCAAGCAAACAAATAATTGTTTTTAAGTGTTAATCTTGTTAAATTCTTGTTAAAGTTCTCCTGTGCACGCCAGTTGGCAGCCAATCAATTTTGGCACAACACCGGCCCACGCTTCTGGGTGGTCAGCAGTGACTCTTAACAAACGTGACACATCAGTGGTGACGAATAATAGATGCAAATTATACGGCGAAATGACATATTTATGGACTTTTCCACTTCATCAGACATATTTGGACTGATGCAACGTGTACGGCAGCAAGTACAGTAGACTAAAAAATGCAAAGGGGGAGAAAAAAAAATCACAAAATCCCTCACCCTATAGAGGTTTGTTAACAATAAAGAAAGATTTAAAGATTCTATAATATCTGAGCCACCTATTAAGAAATTACTAATATTTATATTTAGTTATTTGATTATTTTTTTTGTTGTTGGTGGTTTTTCAAAAAAAAAAAGTACTGCTGTACACTAATTGTAAATTTGAATTTGTTGTACATAATCAATAAATATATTTATACAAGAAATTACTAATATTTAGTGCAGAGATTTGGAGACGAAACTTTAAGATATACTGTACAGTAAACATTCACTGGGAGATTGTCTGAGTTTTTCCAGCTGCTAAAGGAAGAATAGTCTTGACAAATCAAAATGATCTCTTGGCATTTCCCTCGGATCCTTCCGGCCAAGATCCCTGCCCCTCTTCAACGACGCACAAATTACAGCAGATTAGGGGACGTCAACACTTCCCTGCCTGCAGGAGAATAAAACTTTGGCCCAGTGCCTCTGCTGTGTGTGTATCAAATTCACCTTCAGCATTTTTGCATCTTCTAGACTGTCAATTTAATAAATGACAGTAGTTAGCCTCCCCCCTCCCCTGATGATAAGGGTGTGTGTGTGTGTGCTTGTCCCATTCTTGGGTGAAAGTGACCACAAAAGTGAGGCCGGGATATCGAGGGGGGAAACCTGACTCCCGGTTGGCCATCACGGGACAGACAGTCCTCTCCCCAGGGGAGACACATTTTGCCTCGAAAGGAGAAATTAATACAGCAGCTAACCTCGACTCTTTGCTCTCTCCAACACCCGCCACCCCCCACATCCTCCATCATATACCGTGCTCCCTTGTTTTAGAACAAAGCTTTTGGTGCTTTGAAGGGCAATCAGGCTATGAACGCCATTTAAATCTCGTCACCACAGAGGTGTTTGTCCATTTTTAAATAATAATTTTGGACTCAGTCTTGATGTATCCTCTGATCTTGACATGTAACCTTTTATACACAGGTCAGTGGTCACCATTTATAATGTGTCCTTCAGCAAGACCTTTTATCTCTGCCAGCTACAGCTGTTTTAATGGTCAACAAGCAGAATTTACAAGGATCAATGAAGCATCAAATTATTCCAATAATCTACCCAATATCAACATATCTCTTCTTCTTGTGTTTACATTCTGCTTCTTTTAACTCTACATTCAGCAGATCTGCACAACGGAGGCTTCAGTTTTCCCAGTACTTGGAGCAGGAAAAAAAATGAGCAACTCAAGACTGGAAAACAAACAGCAGAGCTCCAAAGACACTTGACATATTTGTTTTACTTCTTCTATCAAGAAAGCATTACAGTTGAATGTTAAATGACGTTTGATAAACGTTTTATATTTGTGCAGCAGCACGGTAAAACCATGTATGAGGCAGCTAGCATTTGTGAAAACAAGCTCATCTTTAAACAAATGAAATGCACTTACACAAAACTCCAGAAAGAAGAAAATAATGTAAAGATGTACCGTATTTTTCAGAATATAAGGCGAACTTAAAACCTTTTAATTTGCTCAAAAATCGACAGTGAGCCTTGTAATCAGGTGTTTTATGCATTAATTCTGGTTGTGCTTACTGACCTCAAATTGATTTTATGTGTTATTGTGAATGAGTTGAATAAAGTTTCACTTATATGACTGTTTTGTTCCCTTATCAGTCAGTACACTCGGTGCAACATATGTCTATGGGAATTGCGCCGCCGCGCGGTTCACCTGAAGTAATACAATCACGCTTTGAACAAGGCAGGTGGGCGTCAGCGTTAGCAATGAGGTCCCGCCCTCTTTGCATAAAAGGGGCTGACACCCCACCTTCTGTCTCTTTTTGCCCTTCACCTCGCTTACACCTGAACTTTGTGGGACTCTCTGTGACTACATCGCTCGACTGGAGGTGAGCTCGCTCCCTGCCCTGGGCGCAACAGAGAAATTTCCTACGTACAACTGGGTTAGCGAAAGCTAGCCCAGTACCTTTTATTTAACCTCAAGTTTTTTCTTCTGCTCTCTTCGCAGCTTTGCTCGACGGCGCTAACTGCATCACACGCTACCTAGCTAACGAAGTTAGCAGGCTAGCCGATGAGAGCGGCTCGACGAGAGGACGTCTTTGGACCACGTTAACAGATAACGAGCTTCAACCCTTCTCAGCCATGGCTCCCGAGAAGAGAAAGAGAAAGGCTAAAATTCAAAGAAGACCAACAGGCCAGCGAGCCCCAACTCCCGAGCCTGCCCCAGCTACTCCCTTTCGGCGACGGACACCCACGAGGCCTGTCCGGTTTGCCTGGGGATGTTGCACGCTAAAACAACGCTGGAGTCTCCCGAGTCCTGCCCTAGCTGCAGCCAGATGCGTGAGGCCGTGAGGCAGCGACGCATGGACGTCGTGGTCAAAGCCATGGGCGGCTCCACGGCGGCGCGGGACCCAGACCTCACAGAGGCGCTGACTCTCACCCTGGAGCTTGAGGCCATCGAGCTGGAGGACAGCGGCCACGCTGACTGGGGGGACAGCATGGACATGGCGGCCCCCGTGGGGAACTCCACCACTGAATTCGATACGAGAGGCCTGTTACACACAGACGAGCTCTCGCTAACAGCCTCGGGCGAAATATCGGACGACGAAGTTGAAAACGAGGACGAAGGAGAAGACGAAGACTTATCCCAGAACCAAACGACAGCTCACCCAGAGACTGATGTCTCCATCCCCGCTCTGTTCGAGCTATGTCGCAGAGCGGCGGACATGCTACGGATCAGCTGGCCAGAACCCCAAACTCGACAATAGGTAACGAGGTTGGCGGGGAACTACTTCTTCGCTAAGCAGCAGTCGGCCACGAGGCACAGGATGCCAATTTTTCCCGACTTCTAGACGGAGCTAACTCGCACCTGGGCTGAACCCAGGGCTCCCATGCTTCTGCCTCTCTCCCAGTTCCTCGACGTCGCCAGCATGGAGGCTTCAGGAATGGCCAACATCCCACAAATGGAGGACCCGCTGGCGGCCCACTTAGCCCCCAAAACATCGGGCTCCAGGCCAACTCTTCCCAGCAAGGCCTGCCGCGTGTCGGCCTCACAGCTCGAAAAGTGTTACCGAGCTCAGGGCCTCGCAGCCCGCGCCATGAATGCTTCGGCCATGATGCAGGCCTACTTGGCGGAGAAGCTGCAGGAGCTCTAGCAGACCACCAACAAGAAGAATGTGGCCGAGGTCCTGGAGGAAGCCCGCAAGGCGACAGACTTTGTCCTCCGTCTCATGGGGACAGTGGCCATAGCTCAAGGGAGGAGTATGGCTGAGCTTGTCATCGCTCAACGCCACTTGTGGCTAACCTTGACGGACCTGCCGGAGGGCCAGCGGCAGCCATTCCTCCACCACTCGATCGAGCCCACTGGGCTCTTCGGAGGAGCCCTGGAACGAATCCAGAGCAGGCTGGAACAAAGGCGGAAACAGGCTGAAGCCTTGCACGAGGAGATGCCGAGAAAAACGTTTGTGCCTCCCAGAGATGCCAATGGAAGCAGAAGCATGCTGCCTCAACACCGCTCAGCTACACACCGCAAAAGAGGCCAGCATTCGATGGCGAACAGCAGCCGAGACCGGCAACAGGACCACCCCAGGCTGGCCAGGCCTAGGTGAGGAACAGGTTTGTTCCCCGCCAGGCGGCCCCACCGAGGTCATCCTCGACGAACCGGGACCGGAGGCAGAAGCCGGCCTGACGAAACAAGACGGCTTCGCAGTTTTACAGGTTCTTCCACCCACGTGGTATGGGAAACCGGACTTTTAAGCCCAGACTTTATGCGTGAAATGCAGCAAAAAGCTGGTGGCAATTGTGTGTGTACTAAACATAACTCAGCTGTGAGTATAACAAAGACTATTTTCTCTTTAAAACACAAAAATAAAGTTTCAAAAGCACAACATGCCCTGTGTCTTGACTCAAAAAACAACAACAACAACACAGCACCATTTTTATAAAAACAGTGTCAATAGCTATGTTTCCATCCAATTTAAATTCGATTTTTGAGCGAATTTTAGAAAATTTCGCTAAAATGTAAATTAAAATTATGAGGATCAGAAGTGTTTCCATTAACTGGCTTGAAGCGCATCTGCAATGCCACGCAAAGCGTCTCTACGTCAGACGTCAGCGTCATTACGTCACACGTCAGCGCCATACGTCAGACGTCAGCGTTACGCACTTCCACAGTAAACAGGAAGTAGCGTTTGAAAACAGACATCTCGGCAAAATGGAGAGAATATTTCAGGTATGTGTTGCTATCGGGCAAGTTGTATTTATTCTGTCATGCCAACTAGTTTTAGCGATGTTACATGTTGTCCGGAGCGGAAACAGCTGATCAGTCACGTGACGTGAATGTTCGCTGCGGCAGAACTGAGTCGGCTAATCTGTTTCCATCTGTCGTTTAGCCGACTCAGCTCTGAATCGACTCCCCAAAAACTACCTCAAGCGAGCGTATAAACTTTAGAGCGACTTAGAGGAAGTTAACTCGAATTATGCCGTTTCCATTTAGCTTTTCTGATGCGATGCTTCATAATGCGCACCTAGAAACCTTGATGGAAACACGCCTAATGAAGGGACTGGGCCATGACCCCTCCCTAATGAGACATCCATTGTCAGGTCAGACAATGAGCCACGGCAGGAGGTCAGGAGTCTGTCTGCCACAGGTAGACTTTCTGATTCCTGCCGGTGGACAGGTCAGTTCGTCAAAGGGCGTGCGGGTGGGGGCCACTTCCCCCCCTCCAGTCCCCTTGGCACACACACAACCCAGAATACACATGCCTTACAGGTTGGGCACACACGCTCAGGCCTGGAATGCATGTCGCCCAAGCACGTGGGTCATGTCCACTGTCAGTCGGGGCCTCCGGCTACAGTTCCACAGGCGGCCACCTCCTTTCATGGGGGTGCTGGTGTCCACCATAAGCCCAGACTGTGCCCATGTTCTGAGAGACAAGGTCTCCACAATGTTACAGAAAGGGGTAATAAATGTTGTCCCAGTTCACGATGTGAACAAAGGCCATTACAGCAAGTATTTTTGGTGCCAAAGCGGGACCAAGGCTTGCGGCCTATCCTGGATCTCAGGATTCTGAACAAAAGGATAAAAACATACAAATTCAGGATGCTTACACTACGACAAGTAATTCACTCAGTAAGACCGAGGGATTACTTCTACACGGTCGATCTCAAAGACGCCTTTTTCCACGTGAACATCCTGCCCCAGCACAGAAAATATCTCCGTTTCGCCTTTGAGGGAAAAGCGTTCGAGTTCCTGGCACTCCCTTTCGTATTAAAAAACGGCCCCAGATCATTCACAAAATGCCTGGACGCTGCCTTAACCCCGCTGAGGGGTCAAGGGGTCAGAGTCCTGAATTATTTGGATGATCTGCTCATCCTTAAGCATGACAGGGCCCAAGTGCAGCAGCACTCACAGATGGTGATGTCTCATCTGGAAGCTCTGGGTTTCGTCATAAACCTGAAAAAGAGCAACCTGAGCCCATCTCAGATTACCGTATTTCTGGGAGTACAGATCAACTCCATTTTGTACAGAGCAAGGCTCTCAGAGGCACGGGTTTCGTCCCGCCGCCTCTGCCTGGCACGTTTTCAGCTGGGCCAGAGAGTGTCCCTCAAACTGTGCCAGCATCTCCTAGGCCTCCTGGTGGCAGCCATTGTCTACGTGCCTCAGGCCCTATTAAAAATGTGCCCTCTGCAAATATGGCTCAACAAACAAATGTATCCTGCCCCTCCCAGACGGACAGGGGGGATAATGATCAACCCAGAGTGCATGAAAGCTCTGGAGCCCTGGAGGGCTCCTTCAGTGTTCAGGACTGGCGTCATGCTGGGACGAGTACTGTCTCCAGTACTGGTCACTACAGACGCTTCAAAAACTGGGTTGGGAGGTCTCTGCAGAAACCAGTACGCCTAAGGGATCTGGAAACAGCAGGAGGCAAAGCTCCACATAAATTTCTTAGAACTGAAAACTGTATTTTTGTCCCTGAAGCATTTTTACAGGAGGGGACTGATTGCACAACAACATGTCCTGATAAAATCAGACAACAGGACGACAGTGTCCTACATCAACAGAGAAGGCGGGACAAGGTCCCAACCCCTCCTCAGGTTGACACACAAGCTGCTCACGTGGTGCGGCTCCCGGATATTGTCGCTGAGGGCGACCCACATCCCGGGCGAGCTAAACCACGGGGTAGACACCCTCTCAAGAGGGCCCCTCCTCACTTCCGAGTGTAGGCTAAACCCACGCATCGTGGACCAGATCTGGGCACGATACGGGCGAGCATCCGTAGATCAGTTCGCTTGCAGTAGCAACACGTACTACACCCTCTATCATTCAATAAGGGAGACAGACGCACCGCTGGGAACAGACGCCCTGGCGTACGAGTGGCCAGCAAGGGAGCTATATTATGCGTCCCCTCCCCCCGTCCCCCTGATTCAGGCGACACTGGAACGCATATGCAGGGGAGCTCTTTCCCTGATACTAATAGCTCCCAGGTGGCCACAGAAACCGTGGTTCCCAGAGGTGATCTCACTGTTGACGGGGACACCCTGGTGGCTGCCCCCCACAGGGGCCTGCTGACTCAGGCCCATGGGCAGCTCCTTCACCCACACCCAGAATTGTGGCAACTCTGGGCCTGGTCACTGAAAGGAACCGGCTGATGGCCTCCGACCTGCCTAGTAATGTCATAAACACAATACAGAGAGCGAGAGCTCAGTCCACTCAGACTCTCTACGCTTGCAAATTGCATGTTTTTGAGGCCTGGTGTCTAGAGAGGAGTATTATTTCATATTCCTGTGACCTGGTCCAGCTCCTCACTTTTCTACAAGACCTGCTGGAGAAGGGCCGCTCTTTCTCCACCATTAAGGTCTTTTTGTCAGCCATCTCGGCATGCCATGAAGGCTGGGGAGGTAAATCACCTGGTGCCCACCCTCTCATGATACGGTTCATGAAAGGCGTACTGAGGAAAAGGCCTCCCAGCAGGACTATAGCCCCTGAGTGGGACCTACAGTTAGTCCTGGACGCTCTATGTGAGCCTCCGTTTGAGCCTCTTAGCAGCATTAAGATAGATTTGTTATCTTATAAAACTGCTTTGCTCTTAGCTCTTTGCTCAGCTAAATGCGTGGGTGACCTCCACGCTTTATCTGTACACCCAATGTGTACCAGGTTTGCCCCAGACGGGTCAAAGGTCACCCTGCGTCCAAACCCTGCATATGTGCCAAAGGTTCCAACTTTAAATCCCAGAAGTCTGGACTTTGAGCTGTCAACATTTCCTCCCCCCCACCCGTCCTAACTGAAGGACAGAGGAGGCTGAACGCGCTCTGCCCTGTTAGGGCCCTGAGCGCTTACATGGAAAGAACTGTCAGTTGGAGGAAAACAAACCAGCTGTTTGTGTGTTTTGCTAATCCAGCTGCTGGCAGAGCCCTGTCAAAACAGCGCCTCTCACACTGGGTGGCCGAGGCCATTAAAAGGGCATACAGCAGTAAAGGTCAGCAGGTGCCCAGTGGGGTACATGCTCATCCCACTAGAGGCCTGGCTGCCTCATGGGCCTTATTCAACGGTGTGCCAGTAGTATAAATATGTGCAGCTACTAACTGTGCCTCTTCTAACACATTTGTGAAACACTACAGTTTAGACGTCACAGCATGTGACGTAACTCAGGCTGTCCTTTCTACCACAGAGTAGAGAACAGCTAAACGCCTGCAGCCTAAGGCATAAGTTCTCACAAGCATGCATTTCCAGAGCATTTCCAGGGTGTGATTGAATTACGTTCCCATAGTCATATGTTGCACCGAGTGTACTGACTGATAAGGGAACTGAAAGTTATGCACCATAACTCATGTTCCCTGAAGGAAGGGAACGAGGTGCAACACATGTTTGCCCTTTCAATGCCCAAGCTCGGTGAAGTGCACCCTGAGACAGAAGGTGGGGCATCAGCCCCTTTTATGCAAAGAGAGCAGGGCCTCATTGCTGACGCTGATGCCCACCTGCCTTGTTCAAGGCGTGATTGTATTACTTCAGGTGGACCGCGCGGCGGCGCAATTCCCATAGTCATATGTTGCACCTCGTTCCCTTCCTTCAGGGAACATGAGTTATGGTTAGGGGTGTAACGATACACAAAACTCACGAGACGAGACGAGACAAATTACAGAGCTCGCGAGAACGAGACGAGATTTTAATATTAGTTCAAGAAAACTTCAAAGATCGGTTTTATGCCGCAAAAAGGCTTTTATTCTGTTTTAACATGTATTACAAACCCAACTGATGTCTTCATTTTACTGATTGAATCTCCTTAGACCTTAGAACGTTCAACTTTGTTTAAAAAAATAGATATTCACGCAGGACTTTCCAAAAATTGAACATAAATATCCGCATCAGCACTGAATCTGCCAAGTACCCTCTCGAATCTGCAGCCGTCACTCACCAGTGTTGCCAGATTGGGCGGTTCACCGCGATTTTCCTTCTGACTTTTGCGGGTAAAGAGTGCTTTGGGTGGGTGGGACTCTATCTGGCAACACCGGTCACACCGGTGTTTACGCGTGTGTCTTTACATCCGGGGCAGCGTCGGCAGCGCCGGGACCCTCCATCAATGTAGAGGCGTCTGCGGCACCGGGACCCTCCATCAGTAGTTGGGGCGTCTTCTATAGCAACTTCATCCGGCGAAGCCATGCTGTCCGTGACGCTGACTTGCTAGGGGCTCTGCTAGCGCTAGCATTAGCGTCTCGCGAGACAATGTTACCTCTCAACGAGAGATATCGCGGGAGTTTAATATCGCGAGATCTCGTACAACGAGATCTCGTTACATGCCTAGTTATGGTGCATAACTTTCAGTTTCACTTAATGCGCCTTAAAATCCAAAAAATATGGTATTTCAAATCTCATCTTATTTAAATTTGAACACTGTTAATACTCCATTAAATTGTTAAAATTGTAATTTTCACACTATGCAACCATTACAAATAAATATTTTCTTCAGTTCTTTAGGGTTATATGTGAGAGAAGCAACAAGAAGTAAGCAAATAAAGTTAAAAAAATATACCTTTATAGGACATTTAACAAAACTATTACCGTAGTGTTTTTTGGAGTTCGCTCATTTTTCCCGAGGGTACTCAAACTAATGAGGAGGTGGAAAATTGATGGAAAAGTCCAGAAATTAGAAAATGTGTAATAGATTATATTGTAACGGTATGAATTATTTTATTTAACTTAAAATAAATTGATTCTATAACACATTTATCATCACATTTTGTCTGTTCCCTGGTTTGTTTGTCTGACATTTTTTATCACAGCTGATCCAGATTTAGTATAAACATCCTGGATTTTAGTTTTTCATTGCAGATAAATGTCATTGTCCCAGTTGTGGTTCAAAGCAACTCTTGTTTTGCAGTTTAGTGCTTTGTTTCATTTCACTTTTTGGACTCACTCCTTCAAAACCTTTTGGTTTAGGTTCAATAAAATTGGCTTATCTGAACCAACTGTCTAAGTTGTTGAGCTGAATTTCACCGTGCAACTGTCTTGATCCTGTAGTTGTTTGTTTGTTTTGCAGTTTTTACTTTATTCCATGTGTAATTCTGTTTATAATTTACTCGTGTTTTATTCTTGTTGTGTTGTTATCACACGTACATGTGTTTATCTGTTCACTTTGTTTCCTCCTTGCGTCAGCATCCCTCGTTCCTCAGTATCACTCACACCTGTCTGCCAATTAGACTCAGCTGTTTCAACTCAGTAATCACTCGTCTGCGTCGCTCTTCTAATGTTTGAAATATAGAACTTTGGGGAATCACTTCACCATTGTTGTGATTCTTGTACACTATTTTGTTGTTGTTCTTTATTTTTTTGTTTCTGTATCAGTCAGTTTTACTGCCCTGACACCATTTAGTTTAAATAATTGAAGCTTTTGGTTTGACTTCAGCTTCCTCGTCTCAGACTCTTTGAAATTGTTTAAACGTGTTCAGCTTTCTCGTCTATTTGTTTAAATGTGCCACTCGTGACTGTGACATACAGTTGATGCAGAAAGACAACGGGTTCTTTATTAAAAACATTTTATCATCAACTTTGTGTTTCCTACAAACTGTATCTAGGACGATTCTGATAAGTGTGGAGAACAGAGAGATCTGTTCCCTCGTTTTACGTACAGTTGGTCAGATTATGTCATAAACGCACCTATTAAAATACTGAGCTATGCCTAAAAGGAAAATTGTAAAACATGACATTTCAAAGAACTAAAAGACGTGACTTTATTATTATTTTTTAAATAATACAATAAACTACAGTACTGGTAATATTCCTACTATTGTGCAACTGGCACATTGTGCAGCGTGTTTTTGGACACAAATCAGATTGTGCATTTGCAAAAACCTTTTAGGACGAAAGTTGACAGATCAACAGTAAATAAGATGAAAAAACGGGAAGAGACAGAGAGGCCGTGAGGGAGTGGGAAGTCAATTAGATGGGGCACTGCAGTAAATAAGAGGATATTCCGACTCAGGAGTAACGGGAAGGAAGAGGGCATTTAGACCATGAAACAATACTAATGAAGCTGAGTTTACAGAAGGTGCTGAGGTGAACAGATTAAAAAAAAACTGAAGCAAGAAAAACAAAAAGCCAATGTGCTATCACGAGCATGTTAGAAAACCCACACAAAGTGCAGAGTAGCTTCCTCCTCACACTTTTGTGGTGCTACTTTCCGCTCTACTCCAGTATTTTTTCTCTCTCTACTTAGTCATCAATAAAAACACATTTGTGTGCTGACTAAAAAAAGCAAAC
>JBBPBX010076942.1:0-16987 GCA_038048925.1 Garcialebias charrua
CAGATCACTCACTCTCTTGCTGAATTTTCATACTCTTATACCACTATGCAAAAAAACTCAGGACAGTGTTAGTTTTACTATTTTATGCTTATGTCTATTATTATATGTTTCAGTGTTTCAATGTTTAGATGTTTACTGTTGCACCGAGGGACTGAGAGAAACGCAATTTCGGTCCTGTGTATGTCCTGTACAGTACATATTGCAGATCTGACAATAAAGTTGACTTTGACTTTGACTTTGACTTATTAGTGTTTCGTACTTTTCCATTAATTTTACTCCCGTTGTTGTTGTTGTTAAGCACTTTGATAACAGTTTCTGTTTTAAATGTGCTCTACAAATAAAGTTGACTTGACTTGATTTGACAATCTTAAAAAAAGCATATGAATTAAAAATTACAAGAAAATTGTATAAAATAAAACAAAAAACAACTACATCATAAAGCAATGTAAAATACTAAAAAAAGGAGCATGTCTGTGTTGGTTTATGCCATGAACTTAGCAGATGTAAAGCTATTTAATATTTTATTTAATTCATTTATTCATTCATTTAAAAGAGACAAAATAAAACAAATCATCAAAAGAAAACATTGAATGAAAAGAGTACAGAAAGAAGAAATGTTCTTATATCGCCCCCTTATTCAAGATGGCGGCGCGTGCAAACGTTGCGGCTTCTCTCTCTCCCAGCAACACGGTGCTTTCGTCTGTTTTGTCCTGCACGCCGCAACTTGCCGGCACGTCTTTGTCTTGTCTACGTGTTCAAGAACGCAAGTATAGCCGTGAATTCCTGCTTGATGTCGGAAAAACCGCTCATTTGGGAATAAACAGCGAACTCCAGGAGAAGCTACATGAGCTCGAGGAGGAGTTACGTGAGCTTCGTGACTGCGAGCTGCTCTGGAAGCCAGCCCGGACCTTCCCTTCATCGCGCCCGCCGTGGAAGTACCACAAGCGGCGTGACGCTTCACCGCGCCCGCCATGGAAACGCCACAAGCGGCGTGACAGGAAACAGAAGCGGGGTAAGCGCGGAGGTATCAGAGCTAGGCTAGCAGCTAGCCCACACAGGCCGGCTATTCCATCCATGGTTCTGGCTAACGTGCGCTCCTTGGACAACAAATTGGATTATATACGCCTGCTACGAACGACACAAAAGACTGTGAGAGACTGCTGTGTGTTTGTATTCACGGAAACGTGGCTTAACAACAACGTTCTGGACCATGCTATTCAGCTGGAGCAGCTAACATGCTACAGAGCGGACCGAGCTTTCATCAAGGGAGGTAAGACTCGCGGAGGCGGGCTCTGTGTTTACATCAACAACGCATGGTGTCGTGATGCTGCTGTGGTCTACAAACACTGCTCACCTTTTGTGGAGTTCATGACTATTAAATGTAGACCGTTCTTTTTACCGAGGGAGTTTACAGCTGTTTTGATTGTTGCTGTATATATCCCTCCAAGCTCCAACAGCAAAGATAGAGGTGAGGCACTAAATGAACTATATGTGCACATCAGTGAGCAACAAACAGCCCACCCTGATGCTTTTCTCATCACGGCTGGTGATTTCAACCATGCAGATTTAAAGAGTGTATTACCAAAAACATACAGAAACATAAACTTTGCAACAAGAGGAAACCACACCCTGGACCAGGTTTACACCACCATGAAAAATTCCTACAGAGCCGTCCCCCTCCCCCACATTGGTGCTTCGGACCATATCTGTGTCATGCTAAAGCCAGCATACAGGCCGCTGGTGAAAGTCACAAAACCAGTCCGCAAGCAGATACGAGTGTGGCCAGAGGGGTCTTCAGAGGCACTCCAGGACTGTTTTGACACCACAGATTGGAGTATGTTCAAAGAAGCTGCTACCACAAACAACACCACATGTCTCCAGGAGTACTCAGACACTGTATGTTCATACATCACCAAGTGCATTGATGATGTAACCAACCTTAAAACCATCACTGTTCGGGCTAACCAGAAGCCATGGCTGACAGCTGAGGTTCACAGACTCATGAAAGCCAGGAATGCTGCCTTCAAAGCGGGAGATCAGGTGGGCCTGAGGGCAGCCAGAAACAACCTGGACCGGGGCATCAGAAAGGCAAAGAGGCAGTATTCTGGGAAAATAGCTCACCGTTTCAAGGACAGCAGGGATACACGCAGTCTGTGGCAGGGAATACAGACCATCACAAACTACAAACCACCCCCCCAGACCTGTGACAGCTCAGCCTCTGCGCTGAATGAACTGAATGAGTTCTTTGCTCGGTTCGAGGCAAGTAACAGCACACCAGCACATAAACTCCCCCCCTCTCCTGATGGCCAGGTGCTGACGCTGTCCTCAGACAGCGTAAGGCGATCATTCATCAAGATTAACGCCCGGAAGGCCTCTGGTCCTGACAACATACCTGGTCGTGTGCTGAAGGACTGTGCAGGGGAACTCGCAGCGGTCTTCACGGACATCTTTAACATCTCACTGAGCCAGGCCATCGTCCCCACCTGTTTCAAAGCCACCACCATCATCCCTGTCCCAAAGAAGGCAACGCCCGCATGCCTCAATGACTATCGCCCAGTAGCACTCACCCCCATCCTGATGAAGTGCTTTGAACGGCTAGTCATGAAAAGCATCACATCTGTCCTCCCTGACTCCCTGGATCCCTTCCAATTTGCATACCGACCTAATCGCTCAACCGACGATGCCATCTCCTCTGCCCTTCACACAGCTCTCACACATCTGGACACGAAGGACTCCTATGTTAGAATGTTGTTCATCGACTTCAGCTCGGCATTTAACACCATCATCCCCCAACAGCTCATCCTTAAACTGGACAGTCTGGGGCTGAACACCTCAATGTGTAACTGGCTGCTAGACTTCCTGACCGGGAGACCACAGACAGTACGAGTCGGGAGTAACACATCTAGCACCATCACATTGAACACAGGGGCCCCACAAGGATGTGTGCTGAGCCCCCTTCTATTCACCCTGCTAACACACGACTGCACACCATCATACAGCTCCAACCACTTCATCAAGTTTGCGGACGACACAACAGTGGTGGGTCTCATCAGCAACAACGATGAGACGGACTACAGGAACGAGGTGAGCCGCCTGGCCTTGTGGTGCGGACACAACAATCTCACTCTCAACGTGGAGAAGACAAAGGAGATTGTTGTGGACTTCAGGAAGAGGGATGCCCAGCATGCCCCTCTGACCATCAACAGCACCGCAGTGGAGAGAGTAGACAGCACCAAGTTCCTGGGAGTGCACGTCTCAAAGGACCTGTCCTGGAGCAGGAACACTGCAGCACTGGCAAAGAAGGCTCACCAGCGTCTCTACTTTCTCCGCAAGCTGAAAAGGGCTGGAGCTTCAACCCCCATCATGAGCACCTTCTACAGAGGTGCCATAGAAAGTGTCCTGACCAGCTGCATCACTGTGTGGTTTGGTGCATGTACTGCATCCTGCCGCAAGAGCCTCCAGCGCATTGTGAGAGCAGCTGAGAAGATAGTCGGCACCTCCTTCCCCTCACTGCAGGACTTACACAGCAAACGCCTCACTCGGAAAGCCCACTGCATGGCAGGTGATCCCACACACCCACTACACAGCTGCTTCAGACTGCTGCCATCAGGAAGGAGACTGAGGAGTCTCCAGGCTCGAACCAGCAGACTGAGAGACAGCTCTGTTCATCAGGCAGTCAGGATGCTAAACACTCTGCCTGCTCTGCCCCCCCTCCCATTTGAACTGCCTTAACACTAAAACTTTCTCACACATTACCACAAAACACAAAGATTTTAACACTGGACTCTGTGTCATCAAACGGGTTATTCACTAAACTCTCGGTCATGTGCTCATACAGTTTGCACTACTTCTCATACTTGCACTAATGTTTGTATTACATCACTGCCTATAATCATAATACTGTTTACATTCTCTGTTTACATTTATTAATACTGTTTACTTTTTTTACTACTGCTTACATGTAATTACTACTGTTTACATTTACACTACTCTAATATCTACACCACTGCTGATACATATACAGTGTGCTCTGAACGGTCTTACTTAGGGATGCCCAATGTGCCTTACTGCATATGCCACTTTTTGCCTCTATAACAACATCAACTACTACCTCATACATATACTGTGTACATTAACTCATACGCTGCTTTGCCACTTTGCAAATGTCAATGCTAGAAACCTTTAGTTTATTTTAGTTATACTTTTTATACTCTTTTTTATACTAGTATGCAAAAACTCAGGACAGTATTATGTTCATTAAATGTTTAATGTTTTAGTTTTAGAGTTGGTGTAAATTTTCATACTCTTATACCACTATGCAAAAAACTCAGGACAGTGTTAGTTTTACTATTTTATGCTTATGTCTATTATTATATGTTTCAGTGTTTCAATGTTTAGATGTTTACTGTTGCACCGAGGGACTGAGAGAAACGCAATTTCGGTCCTGTGTATGTCCTGTACAGTACATATTGCAGATCTGACAATAAAGTTGACTTTGACTTTGACTTTGACTTTATTTAAAAGAATATATAAAATATCTTTAAACATTCACTTAAATTAATCACTTTAATATCCACTTTAAAGCTAGGAATAAAAAAAGTTTTGTGTTGGCAGAATTTAATTGCAACTTTGAAACTTATCCAACATTAATCAAACTTACCTCAAGTTGCCTTTTTGGACATGCATACATATACCGTATGTGTACACTTTGTACTTGAGAGGAGATGATTACAGCCTCATATAAAATCAATATTGATGATGATGATATCAGAACGGGATCGTATCGGCCGATATCCAGATTTAGGGATCGGATGGGATTATGTACCACTGAGATAGGGGGCGCACTAGAGTATCATTTTCAACCACAATACCAATGTGTATAAAAGTGCTCACTGATGAAGCACAATAAATGTGGTGCAGATTGTTTGATGTATCACTGATCTGTAACTGTTTGAGTAATGTAGGGGGTGCACTGGAGTCAAATGTTATATAACCATATCAATGTGTTCATAAGTGCCCATTGATGACGCACAATAAATCTGGAACAAATCGGATAGTCTATCATTGAAATATAACAGTTTGAAATATGTAGGGGTCCAATGGAGTCAAAAGTGAAATAATAATTGAAATGTGTTTATAGAAGTGCTCACTGATGACGTACAATAAATGTGGTGCATATTGGATGCTATATCACGGATCTGTAAGTGTTGGAATAATGTAGGGGGCGCACTGGAGTAAATTTTTAAACAACAATACGAATGTGTGTAGAAGTACTGACAGATGAAGCACAGTAAATCTGGAACAGATCAGATGATCTATAAATGAGATATAATAGTTTGAATAATGTAGGGGCACACTGGAGTCATGCGTTAAACCACATTATAAAGGTGTTTAGAAGTGCTCAGTGATGAAGCAAACTAAATCTCATCCAGATCAGATGATGTATCAGTGAGATATAACTGTAGTAATAATATAGGGGCGCTGTGGAGGGTATTGGCCACTTATCATGGACGCCTGTTGAAGTGGTGGATAATGATCGATCGTAGTGATTTGGTTGTACCTCAGTTCAAATCTGTAGAAGTTATAGCTAAACGTATGGCGACTGCGTCACATCTGAGATCGTCACGCCACCACACCCACATCCTCCAGCAAAAACTGTTTGTAATTTAAAGGGGACCAATTATAGGTCCTATACATTTTTATGGTATGTCTATGGGCTATCCAGACCATGTTCATTCAATTTAATACACAAAAAAATTCTTAGATAATAAAATTTCCCCTTTCTAGTTCTGCTTGATCTGACTTCCGTTCAGAACGACCGGTTTATGATAATGAGCTCTGAAGGCCACGCCCTTCAAAAATCTGTTTACATTAACTCCGCCCTCCAAAGGGTTTACGTTAGCATTTCATGCACTTTAGAAATGGCTAGTGCTAGCTTAAGATAACTTACCGAAAGCCGTCTGCGCACCGCCATTAGCACCTGTTAGCATTAGCCCACCCGAATCCGAGGCTAATGTTAGCTCGTTCCTCCTCCGGCACAACGCCCGCTTAGCTCCGCTTAGCTCCACTCGTTGCATGAGGCGCTTTGGGAGCGATCGCTGAGCGATCCCCGGCTGCTACTCCAGTCCAGACACATACACAAAGTTCACCGAGTGTTTCCAGCTAATTTATCCGTATGAGGCAACCTCTGATCGGACGCACGGTCCTCAAAAGCCAGCAGCTCCCGGCCGCAGATGGTCCCTTCGCTGGCATTTCCAATCCCCGCCCGCTTAGCTCCGCTCGTTGCATGGTCAGGCTGTGGCAATCAGCTCGTTTTATGTCTGCCGGTTGCTCGTTGGGAGCGATCGCTAATACGCTAACAATTGAAATAAAACGTAAAAATAACAATTATACTTTATTTATAAAGCCATTTAAAACAACCACAGCTGCAACAAAGTGCTATACACATGAAATTAAGAACATTTAAACAAAAGATGAGATGAACTCAGGAAAAACAACTGTGACGTATTTTATACTGAAGTGGGTTGAGCCTAACCAGGGGTTGCTAGGTGAGGGGCTGGACTCAGGTTGGGGTGGGTTGTCCTACGGCTTGTGACATCATAAGTACCAGGATTTGAAGTCGAGACATTAATATCCCTGAAAAATAAATATACTTAGAGTAAATATACCACTGGGTGCATTTTTTTGGTCCTAGGACTGTTTTTTTAAGAAATACATACCCAAAGTTGAGTAAACAAAACCATTAAAAAGGGAATTTTGCATATTTGGTCCCCTTTAAAGTAAGTCAGACCATCTTATTATATGTCTTCTAACACAGGATCATCCTGATTAGCAAAGGTGGGCGTCAGACCGCTAGGGGGCGCTAAAGCGCTAATCCGCTTATAGCGGACCTAAACAATTTGTCAGCGTTATAGCGGATTGACTAACGTTTATATTTCATAAGCTGATTTGCGCTATTTTTATTTAAAATGCAGTAGAGCTAATAACTAATTATCTATCAGTAAAAACGAAAAAACTTATTTACGGGCTCTTAAATCAACTGGACGACTGCTCACAGACCATATCCTATCAGCGCCTGATGTGGTCCGTGACAAAAAAGCATCCTCCTCAGTCTTTTGGCTAGAGAGAGCGCTCTCTCTATAGTAGTTTGCAGCCAGTGTGTTACTCTGCAACCTTATTGCTTGTTTTCGAAGAGTCAGACGAAGAGTTTTTAACATGGAGGGTGAACTTATGGATGTTTCTCAGCGGCCTACGTGACGCGTCAGCGCCTCATTTGCCCTGTTCAAAATGGCGACGGCCACAGAAGCAAAGGACTTTACAACAAAACACGGTAAAAACAATTATTTCTTTGCTGAGAAAAAATATATTTCTTAGCTGATTTGGCAGCACGGTGGCACAACTGGTAGAGCTGCTGCCTCTCAGCGAGAAGGTTGCCGGTTCAAATCCCGGTCCGGGGCCTTTCTGGGTGGAGTTTGCATGTTCTCCCCGTGCATGCGTGGGTTTCCTCCGGGTACTCCGGTTTCCTCCCACAGACCAAAAAACATGCTTGTTAGGCTGATTGGTGACTCTAAATTGACCCTAGGTGTGAGTGTGAGAGTGGATGGTTGTTTGGTGTGAGTGAGACAGGTCCCTCTTGTAAATGAGTCCCCGTGACTCAACGAGGCTAGCCTGTATAAATAAAGGTTGAATGAATGAATGAATGAATGAATGAATATTTATATAATAAGGTTTTTAAGGTATAATAAGGTTTTTCTGAGCTTAACCGTTTCACGAAATGGTCAAATCTGTTGGATTTAAAAAAGTAGTTCGCCATTTGCCCTGTTCAAAATGGCGACGGCCACAGAAGCGTAGGACTTTACAACAAAACACGGTAAAAACTATTATTTCTTTTCTTGAGAAAAAATATATTTCTTACCTGACTTTATAGCACAAGGTTTTTCTGAGCTTAACCGTTTCACGAAATGGTCAAATCTGCTGGATTAAAAAAAGTAGTTTGCCATTTGCATGTTAGAGCGTTAGCATTTAGCTTCCACTAGCTTTGCTAATACATAAGCGCTTTTGAAATTGTGGACCTAAATAAATTAATAAGTGCTTTAGAAATAGTGGAACAAAATTTTGGATTAGCGCTGCCCAGCACTGCTGATTAGTTCAAGGGTGTCAGAGGGGGAGCATTCCAAGTAAAAAAAATTACTTCCTGTTCTGAGGGGGTGGAGCTTCAATGGCATCACAAAATAACCACAAAGGATCGTCGGGCATCCAACAGAGATGACTCATGCCAAGTTTGGTGCATTTCGGTCTTTCATTGTGAAAGTTATAGCGTTTTTAAATTTATAGCGTGAAGCTTAACTTTGAGGTCTGGCCATGCCCCTTTAACATAAAGGAAAAGGCAAGCTTTTGATAACTTTACTGTCCAATGTGTTAAGGGCATATTAACCACGTTTGAAGGCAATCCTTCAAAATCCCAAGGAGGAGTTTGTTAAAATCCGCAATTAGAAAAGCCAGAAAATGACCCTTTGACCCAAAATGTCTAACTTCCTGTTGGTTTTGGACCAGGGCTCTAAGAGATTTTTCATAGGTCCTGAGAAGATACAGATGTTCACTGAGTTTCAGAATAATTGTTCAAAAAATAGCTTGGGGCTAAGGTTTTAAAATATTCTAGGGGACGCTGTGGAGGCTATTAGACAATTATCATGGATTCCTGTTGAAGGGGTGGGCAATGATCGATCATACTGGCGTGGCTGCGGGCTTCGTGAACAAATAAACCGGAAAAATACGCTGGTTGTTACGAAGAAACGCGGGCCGGCAAGCTGGAGGTGCTTTGGTTCAGCGAAAGAACAAAACAAAGCTGGGAGTGGAGGCTACAGGCTACAAGCTAATCGCTAGCCATGTGCTGCTGATAAAAGCTAATGCGGCAATACACCACGGAGTTGGGGATTGTTGCTACGGGCTGAAAATCTGTAGTCTGTGAACTGGCCCCAGATGGACGAGAGCTGAGCTGAACTGGTTGCTGGTGGACAGGACCTGCCTAAGCTGTATGCTGTGGACGTGAGCAGAGCAGCAAGCTGGTTGCTGTTGGACGAGCAACGAGCGAGTTGCTGTCGGACGGGAGCAGTGCAGCAAGCTGGTTGTTGTTGGACGTGAGCAGAGCAACGAGTGAGTTGTTGTTGGACGTGAGCAGAGCAACGAGTGAGTTGCTGTTGGACGGGAGCAGAGAAACAAGCTGGTTGCTGCTTGACGTGAGCAGAGCAACAAGCTGGTTGCTGCTTGACGTGAGCAGAGCAACAAGCTGGTTGCTACTGGACGGGAACAGTGCAGCAAGCTGGTTGCTACTGGACGGGAGCAGTGCAGCAAGCTGATTGTACGTGAGCAGAGCAACGAGTGAGTTGCTGTTGGACGGGAGCAGAGAAACAAGCTGGTTGCTGCTTGACGTGAGCAGAGCAACAAGCTGGTTGCTGCTTGACGTGAGCAGAGCAACAAGCTGGTTGCTACTGGACGGGAGCAGTGCAGCAAGCTGGTTGCTGTTGGATGGGAACAGTGCAGCAAGCTTATTGTACGTGAGCAGAGCAACGAGTGAGTTGCTGTTGGACGGGAGCAGAACAACGATCGAGTTACTGTTCGACGGGAAGCAAGCTGGTTACTGTTGGACATGAGCAGAGCAGCGAGCGAGTTGCTGCGGACGGGAGCAGAGCAGCGGACGAGTTGCTGTGTACGGGAGCAGATCGGCGAGCGAGTTGCTGTAGAACAGTGAATTTCTGTATCCAGACCAGAAGAAGCAGGCGAGATGAGTCCTGGGAGAACAAAGAAAACGGAGCAGCAGAGACAGGAGTTGGCGAGTAAAAATGTGGAGTTAATGGAGGAATTGAAAAATGCAGTAAACGTTCTCACTGAGGAACTTACAAGCCTGAGAGCTGAGCAAAAAAACTTTAATCAACTGGTAGAGGAGATGAAACAAATGAAAGCTCAGGAGGTCATCAGAGAAGAACGATTAGCTCAATTGGAACAAAAGTGTGAGGACATGGAACAATACATAAGATGCGAGAACATGGTCATTTCTGGACTCGAGCTTAAACGCTGGTCATCGGCTGATGTAACTAAAGGCGTTAACACGAGTGAAGGAGGACGACCAGAACAACTGCAGTCTCTGGAGAATCAGGTAGTCACTTTCTTAAATGGCAAAGACATTGACATTAAACGTGATGACATTTCCACCTGTTACACACTGCCCAATAGAGTTAACAAACTTAAACCATCAGTAGTCGTGAGATTCATTGGAAGGAATCAAAGAAACAGGGTAATGATGCAGTCAAAGAAACTCGCAAAAACTAATGTCTTCATGAATGAACACCTAACTAAAAAAAACGCAAACATTGCACATGCAGCAAGGTTGTTGAAAAAGGATGAAAAAATAAAAAAAACTTGGACAAGAAACGGAAACATCTGGATCAAAGTACATGAAAATTCTCAAGCTAAAATAATAAAAGAACTGAAAGACCTAGACACATTTAAATGAGCTCAAAAATGACAAATCACCAATCACTATCACATGTTCATACACAAAAATTGACAAAAATGAACAAACAAACAAATACATTAAAACATGACGGAAACAAACGAAGACTCAGAATTTAAAATATACAATGTTGATGATTTGGTTGATGCAAACTTTTATCCTGCTATAAAAGACTGTGAATACTACAATGAAGAAAAGTTTAATGACATCAATATAACAAATGGAGATCTCTCTATTATTCACATCAATAGTAGAAGTATAAATGCAAATATATCCAAAATAACAGATTATTTAAAACAGTTAAACAGAACTTTTACATTAATAGCACTGTCAGAGACATGGCTTAATGATGAAAACAAAAATAACGTTCACATCGAAGGATATGAATTATATCATTTAAACAGAAACAATAAAAAAGGTGGAGGAGTAGCTCTATTTGTCAAAAATGAAATAAAGTGTAGAATAATTAAAGAAATGTCAATAATTGTTGACAATCTTATGGAAATAATAACAATAGAAATATTAAACGAAAATGCTAAAAACATATCCATAAGTTGTGTATATCGATCACCAGGATCAAATATAGAAATATTCACCGATAAAATCATACAACTACTGGAAAAGAGTTTAAATAAAAAAGTTTTCTTGTGTGGAGACTTTAATATTGACCTGGGAAATAAAACGGATTCAAATAACATCAGCACATTTCTAAATTCAATGTATAGTTTAAATCTTTATCCGTTAATATCAAAACCAACAAGAATTACAACTCATAGTGCTACGATAATTGACAACATTTTCACAAATATAACTAATGGGGATATGACAGGTGGTATCTTAACAACTGATTTAAGTGATCATTTACCAGTTTTCACTATCTACAGAAATGATCAAAACATTACAAAAGAAGTTACAATTAAGAAAAAAATAATAAACACATCAAAAAAAGCTATGGATCAATTAAAAGATGATTTACAGAAGCAAAACTGGAAGGACGTGTATATTGATGATGTTAACAGATCATATGATGAATTTATGAACATTTTAGAAGCTCTGTATGAAAAGAATTGTGTGCAAAGAAATCGTAGAAAAAGAAATATTGTTGACCAACCTTGGATGACTAAAGGGTTGAGAAATGCTTGTAAAAAAAAAATAACTTGTATTTATGTTTCTTAAAAACGAGAACACAACAAGCTGAAGAAAAATATAAAAAATATAAAAATAAATTGGTAATGATTATAAGAAGATGCAAGAAAGAATACTATAGTGATTTATTAAACAAGAGCAATGGTGACACTAAAACAACATGGCGAGTAATAAATGATGTTCTAAAAAGTCATAAAACAAAAACGAACATTGCAAAATATTTTGTGAAAGATGACAAAGAAATACATGATGAGAATGATATCGTAAATGAATTTAATCAATATTTTGTAAATATTGGATCAAGCCTTGCAGCTAAAATACCAAAAGTAGATAATAAGGTTTGTCATTCAATTAAAAGCTGCACCAACAGTATTTTTCTAAGTGGAACTAACAAAGAGGAAATTATGAAAATGGTAAAAAATCTCTCAGACAAGAGATCAAAAGACTGGGTGGACATGGATATGATGTTCGTAAAAGAAATAATAAGTTATGTTATTGAACCATTTACATATATATGCAATTTATCTTTTTCAACAGGAATATTTCCAGATAACATGAAAGTAGCAAAGGTAATTCCTCTTTTTAAAAATGGTGATAAATGTGTATTCAATAATTATAGGCCAATATCCTTATTACCACAGTTCTCAAAAATTCTAGAAAAACTATTTGTGACCAGATTGGATCAATTTATTGATAAACAAAATATTTTAAGTAGCAGTCAATATGGGTTTAGAGAAAAAAACTCTACGTCAATGGCTCTCATGGATTTAATGGAACAAATAACTAATGCTGTCGATCATAAACAGTACTGTGTTAGTGTTTTTGTTGATCTAAAAAAAGCATTTGATACCATTGACCACACCATTCTCCTTGAAAAACTAAATAAATATGGTATTAGAGGACCAGCATTACAGTGGGTATCTAGCTATTTGAAGGACAGGAAACAGTTTGTGCAAATAAATGATGTTAGATCTGACCTCCGTGATATCACTTGTGGAGTTCCTCAGGGTTCTGTGCTTGGACCAAAGTTATTTATTTTATATGTGAATGACTTGGTAAATGTGTCAGGACTACTTAAATGTGTTCTTTTTGCCGATGACACCACATTTTTCTGTTCGGGTAATGACATAAAACAGATTTTGGATATGATGAAAACAGAATTTATAAAAATACAAACTTGGTTTAAATTAAACAAATTATCTTTGAATTTAGATAAAACTAATTACATGATATTCAGTAACAAAAAGAGAATTGTTGATGACGATCCATTTGAAATTGAAGATGTTGTGATCTGTAAAGTGAGTGAAGTGAAGTTTCTGGGTGTTATCATTGATGACAAACTGACGTGGAAACATCATGTAAATTCCATTAAAAAAATAGCTAGATCAATTGCAGTACTGTATAAAGTCAGGGATTTTTTAATTGATAAAGTTTTACACATGTTGTATAACACAATCATTGCTCCACATTTAATCTATTGTATTGAGGTTTGGGGAAAAGCGTGCAAAACTATTACAAAGCCTGTTTTTATTTTACAAAAGAGAGCTGTAAGAGTAATCACCAGAAAACATTTCAGTCACCCATCAAACACTTTGTTTCTTCAGCTAAACTTATTGAAATTCCAGGAATTGGTAGAATATAGTATTTTATCAGTTATGTATAGGGCTCATAATAACACATTACCTTTAAATATCCAAAGAAACTTTATAAAAAGACAAAGTTATTACAATCTCAAAGGGACAGAGATATTCATCAAACCACAATTCAGAACCAGCTTAAAGGGACGGTCTACCTCAATTCAGGGAGTTCGATTGTGGAATGCTCTGGAGAGTGATGTTAAAAATGAAAAATCAATGCATACATTTAAGAAAAAGTCAAAAAGGACTTGCTCAAAAACTATATATGATGTAACCTCGCGTGTTTGTGTATTACACCTATGTTGTACTTATGATGTAGCTTAGTGCGTTTGTGTATTACAGTTAGAAAAATTAAGTAGAATTATTCATTTTGTGATCTAGTTTATGTATTACAGTTAGAAAAATAAGTAGAATTATTCATTCTGTGATGTTGCTTGAAGGTTATCATTGGTTGAACAAACTGTGAAATAGGGGCAGATATAATAAGATTTCATCTTCTTTCTGCTCCCTTCATTTTATCCTACTTGTATTCTTGTATCTGATGAAACTGTCTTGTATTGTTCTTTTTTAAAATGAATGAATAAACATCAATCAATCAATACTGATTTTGGTACTCCTCGGATCAAATCTGTGGATTTTATTTCACATATTTTTATTGATATTTTGCATATAGAACAAAGGTATTTACAAATTCGAGGGTATGAAAGTGTTGAAGATAACCAAACTATTCATTCATTCATTCATTCATTCAACCTTTATTTATACAGGCTAGCCTCGTTGAGTCACGGGGACTCATTTACAAGAGGGACCTGTCTCACTCACACCAAACAACCATCCACTCTCTCCACTCACACCTAGGGTCAATTTAGAGTCACCAATCAGCCTAACATGCATGTTTTTGGTCTGTGGGAGGAAACCGGAGTACCCGGAGGAAACCCACGCATGCACGGGGAGAACATGCAAACTCCACCCAGAAAGGCCCCCGGACTGGGATTTGAACCGGCAACCTTCTCGCTGAGAGGCAACAGCTCTACCAGTTGTGCCACCGTGCTGCCCAATTCACTATTCACACCTTTGACTCTAACATGCCTTTTTTTTCTTCCCAGGAACAACAAACACATACAGAACACCTCCAATAGTGAAACACAGTAAAGTGAAAGTAGTAGTAAATAAAATATAAAACAATAAAAATAAATAAATTGAAATAACTTTTAAGTAAAATAAAAAAAAATAAAAATAAAAAGAAACCTAGATGTGCAGGGGAATTTGTATTTCTACATTAAAGCAACAAATTCCATAAATGGCTGCCAGATAGAGTAGAATTTGTTCAAATTTCCAGATTTAGTATATCTAATTTTCTCCACTTTCAAAAAGGACATGACCTCATTTATCCACATTGTGCTGGATGGAGTTTTAGTTGATTTCCAATTACAAAGAAGGTGACGCCTAGCGATCAAGGAAGTAAAAGCTATCACCTTCAACTCTCTTGTGGAGTATTGACTATATTGCTCCGGGAGACCGAATATGACAGTATAAGCCGAGATGTCAAAGTCAAAGTCAAAGTCAAAGTCAACTTTATTGTCAGATCTGCAATATGTACAGTGCAGGACATACACAGGACCGAAATTGCGTTTCTCTCAGTCCCTCGGTGCAACAGTAAACATCTAAACATTGAAACACTGAAACATATAATAATAGACATAAGCATAAAAATAGTAAAACTAACACTGTCCTGAGTTGTTTTTTTTTTTTTTTTTTTTTGCATAGTGGTATAAAAAAAGAGTATAAAAAGTATAACTAAAATAAACTAAAGGTTTCTAGCATTGACATTTGCAAAGTGGCAAAGCAGCGTATGAGTCAATGTACACAGTATATGTATGAGGTAGTAGTTGATGTTGTTGTAGAGGCAAAAAGTGGCATATGCAGTAAGGCACATTGGGCATCCCTAAATAAGACCGTTCAGAGCACACTGTATATGTACCAGCAGTGGTGTAGATATTAGAGTAGTGTAAATAAATGTAAACAGTAGTAATTACATGTAAGCAGTAGTAATAAAAGTAAACAGTATTAATAAATGTAAACAGAGAATGTAAACAGTATTATGATTATAGGCAGTGATGTAATACAGACATTAGTGCAAGTATGAGAAGTAGTGCAAACTGTATGAGCACATGACCGAGAGTTTAGTGAAAACCCGTTTGGTGACACAGAGTCTAGTGTTAAAAACTTTGTGTTGAGTGATAGTATGTGAGAAAGTTTTAGTGTTAAGGCAGTTCAAATGGGAGGGGAGGCAGAGCAGGCAGAGTGTTTAGCATTCTGACTGCCTGATGAACAGAGCTGTCTCTCAGTCTGCTGGTTCGAGCCTGGAGACTCCTCAGTCTCCTTCCTGATGGCAGCAGTCTGAAGCAGCTGTGTAGTGGGTGTGTGGGATCACCTGCCATGCGGTGGGCTTTCCGAGTGAGGCGTTTGCTGTGTAAGTCCTGCAGTGAGGGCAAGGAGGTGCCCACGATCTTCTCAGCTGCTCTCACAATGCGCTGGAGGCTCTTGCGGCAGGATGCAGTACATGCACCAAACCACACAGTGATGCAGCTGGTCAGGACACTTTCTATGGCACCTCTGTAGAAGGTGCTCATGATGGGGGTTGAAGCTCCAGCCCTTTTCAGCTTGCGGAGAAAGTAGAGACGCTGGTGAGCCTTCTTTGCCAGTGCTGCAGTGTTCCTGCTCCAGGACAGGTCCTTTGAGACGTGCACTCCCAGGAACTTGGTGCTGTCCACTCTCTCCACTGCGGTGCTGTTGATGGTCAGAGGAGGATGTTGGGCATCCCTCTTCCTGAAGTCCACAACAATCTCCTTTGTCTTCTCCACGTTGAGAGTGAGATTGTTGTGTCCGCACCACAAGGCCAGGCGGCTCACCTCGTTCCTGTAGTCCGTCTCATCGTTGTTGCTGATGAGACCTACCACTGTTGTGTCATCCGCAAACTTGATGAAGTGGTTGGAGCTGTACGATGGTGTGCAGTCATGTGTTAGCAGGGTGAATAGAAGGGGGCTCAGCACACATCCTTGTGGGGCCCCTGTGTTCAATGTGATGGTGCTAGATGTGTTACTCCCGATCCGTACTGTCTGTGGTCTCCCGGTCAGGAAGTCTAGCAGCCAGTTACACATTGAGGTGTTCAGCCCCAGACTGTCCAGTTTATGGATGAGCTGTTGGGGGATGATGGTGTTAAATGCCGAGCTGAAGTCGATGAACAACATTCTAACATAGGAGTCCTTCGTGTCCAGATGTGTGAGAGCTGTGTGAAGGGCAGAGGAGATGGCATCGTCGGTTGAGCGATTAGGTCGGTATGCAAATTGGAAGGGATCCAGGGAGTCAGGGAGGACAGATGTGATGCTTTTCATGACTAGCCGTTCAAAGCACTTCATCAGGATGGGGGTGAGTGCTACTGGGCGATAGTCATTGAGGCATGCGGGCGTTGCCTTCTTTGGGACAGGGATGATGGTGGTGGCTTTGAAACAGGTGGGGACGATGGCCTGGCTCAGTGAGATGTTAAAGATGTCCGTGAAGACCGCTGCGAGTTCCCCTGCACAGTCCTTCAGCACACGACCAGGTATGTTGTCAGGACCAGAGGCCTTCCGGGCGTTAATCTTGATGAATGATCGCCTTACGCTGTCTGAGGACAGCGTCAGCACCTGGCCAT
>JBBPBX010076943.1:0-16987 GCA_038048925.1 Garcialebias charrua
GCGTCATTATCAATGAGACAATTACACAAAAGTTGAAAACTCTCAAGGCGTTTGTTAGATTTTGGCAAAATAAATCAATAAAATTACATCCCATCCTACTAGTAGGTTCACTTTTGCTGTATGTGCTCATAACAACAAAAACAAATGGTGTCGTTTTTACTAATGCTTTTAATGTCTCATTCACTTTACCCAAATACTTTTTTGTGTTTTATATGCTGAAAAGGTTTATTAAGAAAAATAAGAACAAAGGAAAAACAAATTTGTTTTTGTCGTAACTACGTTGTTTTAGAACAATTTGAATCAAGTTCCTAGAAGTTCATGTGAATGCTACATTTGATCTCTGCACCGTCTTCACTTTTGTATTACCGTAAACATAATTGCTTTGTTAGCCCATATCGATTAACATCAAACACGTAATGCAAAACCGAACGGGTCAAACGAAAGCAGGCAGAGAGCCACTGAAAATTTGGTATAGGTCGTGTTTGAAAAAGTTGCATTTTGTTATGTACGTTTCACATACCATTAAATTGCTGGTCAGTGTCTCAAAGTAAACAATCTTAGACTTCTACTGTATGTAAATAATAGTACACTACAAATGGTGTAAATGTTTATACAATACAAATGCTATTAGAGGTTTTGAAATCGAAGTTGTTTTATGATGCGTTCTACTGCAGGTGGGACACTGACGGCTTATAACAACTCCACAGAATCCCACAAACAAAATAAATAAATAAAAAACTCTTTTAACATGAGACATTTGAACAAAAACTGCCCCATTGTTCAGGAAGTAGCTACAAATCCAAACTGATTCTAAACTTTTAACAAATATTTGAATTGTAAAGGGTAGAAACTGTCCATTCTGTTCAGAGAAATATAAAAATTGTCATCTTAGAGTCTGGTTTGTGTTATTAAATCTGATCATATGTCTGACGAAGCACTCATAGGCGCTGAGGAAGTGTTAATGTGTAAATTGACCTTCAGCCCCTCAAACCGCATTAGTCCATGATTACATGGTTTTATGTTTTCTTTAGTCATTCACAGTCATGTAATGGTTTACTTCTGCAGATCTCTGAGTCCAGCCGGCGCTGTAGTGTAACTGTAGAAGGTGAGTGCTGTGTGTGGTGCCGAGACGCTTGTCTCTTCATGAATGGCCCAACACGAACGATATCCGATCGTGAAAATTATTTATTGGATGGGGAGGAAAATAAATAAGACAATAATGACTTTTAAAACAACGTATTTAATTAATAATGATGATGATAATGATATTACTAATAATAATAATAAAACATTATCTAATTGTAAATATTGCACATTTTAATTGTTAGTTATGTGCATTTGTTGAATTTTCCATAATATTTTTGTTACCGGTATTTAATTTACACACGGGATCATTTAGGGCAACTATCATCGTTTAACAATGCATGTCTGGCAACGACAAACATGTAGCAAAGCAGGTACACATCTGTATAAGTTAACACAAAATCTCCTTCGTGTTCACTTGGTTTGATTTTTTTTTACCATTTATGTTTGATTTTGAATAACTTCTACAAGGATTTACAGGATTTATAGGTACAGAATGAGGGGTAATTTTGGTTTAGCTTTAGATTTGAGGGATGATTTCAACAGTAATATAATTTAGGATTATTGAATATAAAACCAAGCTCCGAAGATTAAATTCCCATTTAGAGCTAATTTAAGTTATTATTCATCTTGGTGTTTGGGATATTTTGTGAATTCCACTGTTGATAAATCGTCATGAATATGGAAAATAGGATGTTTCTGCCACAAAAACTACTATTACATCTATGCTAAACTACTAGCTTATATCAGAGAATTAAAAAGCTTTAAAGCAGAAGGTGGGCTCCCATTTTTCCTCTAAATGTACCTGTAAATTGCTTTAACAGGGAGGTGATTTCATGTATACATTCATTACTCATCATCACACCCTTGATCTGGTTTTGACTTATGGCATCGAGATTAATGACTTAGTAATATCCTCAAAATCCTGTTCTGTCTGACCATTTTTTAATTACCTTTGAGTTTACATTAAAAGTCTACACAGTCACTGAGAGTAAATTTCATCTTAGCAGGTGTGTAACTGTTCCTATCAAACCCAGCTGGACGAAGCAGATGGCCGCTTGACCTGAGCCTATTTCTGCTAAAGGTTTTTTCCTCTTGAGGGAGTTTTTCCTTTCCACTGTCGCCTTCATGCTTGCTCAAGATAAGAGTTCTGTGATGGAGTTAAATTCAAAGCAGCCTGCTCCTCAGATAAATAGTGTTAACTTATTATTTTTTATATATGAATGTTTCTATTCAGTGTCCTGAGACAACTTCTGTTGTGACTTAACGCTATATAAAAAAACTGAAGTGAATTAATTAGATGCAATATAAATAAAATCATATATATTTTTATTGATAAAAAAATATGCTCTGAAAGTTGATTGTATAGAATCACTAACTGGCCTTCCAGTAAATATGGATATAATTTATGTGTAAGCTAGAAATGCTCTGAACAAAATTATTTATAAAGCACCAAGTCACAACAAAAGTCGTCTCAGGGCACCAAATAGAAACTTTTAATATCATAAGGCTAAACAAAGCTCTCAGTTTTATTAACTAACAATATGTTAACTTATCTGTTAATTTATTTAAATTGTATGGCTCCAAACGTCTGTGTAATTGTGTGTAACTGTGTTTAAAACTTTTTTAAGTTTCAGCCATAGACTGGATTTGTAACATTTGTAAATATACAGTAGATTAAAAATAAAATTAAAATATACAAATTTACTCATAAAGTGATTGTTTTGATGCACAGATTATTTTTATTTAGACAGAATAAGGTTTAAAATTATTTTAAAAACAGTCTATAACAACATAAATTAATATTATCTTTCCCAAAAAAAAGTTTTTAAATAAAAAAACTTATGCTCTGCTTACAAAGCTTTTACAAATAGATTATTAGGGTTCATTACCCGGGCTCTACGGTAATGAAAAAAAAACTTTTTTTCTTTCTCAAATCTGCATAGCCTATATTTTCCGTTGTATAGGTCGCACCGTTGTATAGGTCGCAGTGTCCAATTATAGCCAAAAAATTGGAAAAA
The DNA here is from genome assembly GCA_038048925.1 of Garcialebias charrua. Taxonomy (NCBI): domain Eukaryota; kingdom Metazoa; phylum Chordata; class Actinopteri; order Cyprinodontiformes; family Rivulidae; genus Garcialebias; species Garcialebias charrua. The sequence goes on from JBBPBX010076943.1 coordinate 3,105, forward strand.
TCCATAAATAGGTTGCACCGGTGTATAGGTCGCACCTACGTCACCGCCGACGTAACGCGTCATCCACCGCTGACGTGCCGCGTGACCGCTGAGTCAACCCGGCAATATGGACCGAGTGTTTAGCTCTGCTGCTAATGTCTGCCAGAAGCTAACAGAAGCTAAACACGAGACGAGTCCGTCTCTGAAAACACGAATAAAAAATCGAATCTCATCTCAAATGTTTTCTCCAGGACATAGTTAAGTACATTGGAGCCTTATAATTACTCTGTAAGCAGAAATAAATATACACCGATTGGTTTCGAAGCTATTTATAACATAAACAGAAGCTAACAGAAGCTAACACGAGACGAGTCCGTCTCTGAAAACACGAATAAAAAATCGAATCTCATCTCAAATGTTTTCTCCAGGACATAGTTTAGTACATTGGAGCCTTATAATTACTCTGTAAGCAGAAATAAATATACACCGATTGGTTTCAAAGCTATTTATAACATAAACCGAAGCTAACAGAAGCTAACACGAGATGAGTCTGTCTCTGAAATCACGAATAAAAAATCGAATTTTATGTCAAATGTTTTCTCCAGACCATAGTTACGTACATTAAAGCCTTATAATTACACTCTGTAAGCAGAAAAAATATACACCGAGTGGTTTTGAAGCTATTTATAACGTAAATATAAATATAGTTACTATATAAATATAGTTACTGCAATCCGCTTTTGACATCATCCAGTCAGATTTGGTCCGTCTCAAACTTGTCCTAAATGCTGATAAAACAAAAGGGATGTTTTTTTCAAATAGGAAGGCGGTTCCAGCAGATCCTCCTCTGATTTTATCTTCAAATGGTGTCCCTATTGAGTTTGTTGATTCCTATAAATATCTGGGTATCCTGATCGATTCACATCTCTCTTTTAAACTCCACGTGGAAAACCTAGTGAAGAAACTGAAAGTTAAACTGGGTTTCTTTTTCAGAAACAGATCATGTCTATCACTGAATGTTAGGAAACGCCTTGTGTCTGTGACTTTCCTTCCCTCCATTGATTACGGTGACATTCTCTACATGAATGCTCCTACAAGCACCCTGCGGATGTTGGATGTTGTCTATCATGGTGCACTAAGATTCATAACTGGTTGTGATTATCGTACCCACCACTGCACCCTGTATTCACTGGTTAACTGGACATCATTAACCTCACGCAGACTCTTCCACTGGTACATTTTCATCTTTAAATCACTTCTTGGTCTGCTGCCCTCATACATCTCCTCCTACATGTCTTTGCGTGAGTGCAGCTACAGCGTGCGCTCTCAGGACATGATTACCTGCAGTGTTCCGTCAGTGAGGACTGAACTTGGAAAAAGGGCCTTCTCCTACTCTGCTCCTGCTTCATGGAATATCTTACAAAAAGATCTGAAGCTCTCGACCTTGACTTCTCTAAATGGTTTTCAGAATCTGTTGGAATCCTGGCAAAAACCAATGCAGATTTGTTCCTGTCTTTGATTTTATACGTCTACCTTATAATGTTTTGCTAGTTTTTTGATACTTTGTTAAAAAAAAAAAAACTTTCTTTTTTTTCTCTCTTTTGTTTTCTATTGTTTATTGTTTGTTTGTTTATTGTTTAAGGAAATTCTACCACTGCTGTTCATTGTTCTTTAGTTTTAGCAGGTCGCTTTCGTAAATGAGCCCATGAGGTTCAAAAGATTTACCTGACTAAATAAAGGTTGAATGAAAAAAAAAAAAAGTAAACAGAAGCTAACACCAGAAGCTAAAAAAGATCGTTTTTTTTTTATTTTTATCTCAAATATCAAATAAAGCTAGGTACTCACTTGTAAACGTCCACACTGTGATTCCATTCTGTAAGTTTCAGAAAAATCCGCTGAGTGGTTCTTGACTTATCTTGCTAACAGCAAACAAACAGAGCTAACAGAAGTTACATCCAGACCAGGAGGCCGACACAGTCAGTCCGAGCAGAGGAGCTTTTTTTCGGACACATGAGCTGGAAACGCTCTTCTTCTTCTTCTTGGTGGAAACGGTCGGTGTACTCCTCTGGAAGTGGTACTGCACTGCGCCCCCTAGCGACCGAAACTGGTACTGCACTAGGCCCCCTAGCAGCCGAAAGTGGTACTGCACCTGCAAATTTTCTGCCAAAGTGAAAAACGGTCATAACAGAGGCAAAAATTGGTCTAAAAATATGGAGGAAAAAAAATCCATAAATAGGTCGCACTGGTGTATAGGTCGCAGGCCTTGAAAAAACCATAAAAAGTGTGACCTATACACCGGGTATACATAATTTTTAAAATTGGTAACAGTGTGTTAACCTTTTAATTTCATAAACTTTATGTTCATAAACTGTTTTTTACGTAGCATCTTTGTTATTTGTTTCACTGTGTACTGTGCATACTTTATTTGGTTGAAATTACACTAAATCGCCTCACACTATTTTATCATCCATCCATCCATTTTCGTCCGCTTATCCGGGGTCGGGTCGCGGGGGTAGCAGCCTAAGTAGGGAGGCCCAGACTTCCCTCTCCCCAGCCACTTGGAGCAGCTCCTCTGGGGGAATCCCAAGGCGTTCCCAGGCCAGCCGAGAAACATAGTCCCTCCAGCGTGTCCTGGGTCTTCCTCTGGGTCTCCTCCCGGTGGGACATGCCCGGAACACCTCACCAGGGAGGCGTCCAGGAGGCATCCTAACCAGATGCCCGAGCCACCTCAACTGGCTCCTCTCGATGTGGAGAAGCAGCGGCTCTACTCCGAGTCCCTCCCGGATGACTGAGCTTCTCACCCTATCTCTAAGGGAGAGTCCAGACACCCTGCGGAGAAAACTCATTTCAGCCGCTTGTATCCGAGATCTCGTTCTTTCGGTCACAACCCAAAGCTCATGACCATAGATGAGGGTGGGAACGTAGATCGATCGGTAAATTGAGAGCTTTGCCTTTCGACTCAGCTCTCTCTTCACCACGACAGACCGGTACAGAGCCCGCTTCACTGCGGATGCTGCACCTATCCGCCTATCGATCTCACGCTCCAGTTTTCCCTCATTCGTGAACAAGACCCCGAGATACTTAAACTCCTCCACTTGGGGCAGGACCTCATCCCCGACCCGGAGAGGGCATGCTACCCTTTTCCGGCTCAAGACCATGGCCTCGGATTTGGAGGAACTGATCCTCATCCCGGCCGCATCACACTCGGCTGCAAACCGCTCCAGCAAAAGCTGTAGATCACGATCTGATGAAGCCAATAGGACCACATCATCTGCAAAAAACAGAGAAGCGATTCTAAGGCCACCAAAACGGATCCTCTCAACACCTTGGCTGCGCCTAGAAATTCTGTCCATAAAAGTTATGAACAGAATCGGTGACAAAGGGCAACCTTGGCGGAGTCCAACTCTCACTGGAAACGAGCCTGACTTACTGCCGGCAATGCGGACCAAGCTCTGACACCGGTCGTACAGGGACCTAACAGCCCATATCAATGGGCCTGGTACCCCATACTCCCGGAGTACCCCCCACAGAACCCCCCGAGGGACGCGGTCGAATGCCTTTTCCAAGTCCACAAAGCACATGTAAACTGGTTGGGCAAACTCCCACGCGCCCTCCAGGACCCTGCTGAGGGTGTAGAGCTGGTCCAGTGTTCCACGACCAGCACGAAAACCACACTGCTCCTCCTGAATCCGAGGTTCGACTATCCGACGGACCCTCCTCTCCAGAACCCCTGAATAGACCTTACCAGGGAGGCTTAAGAGTGTGATCCCCCTATAGTTGGAACACACCCTACGGTCCCCCTTTTTGAATAGGGGAACCACCACCCCAGTCTGCCAATCCAAGGGAACTGCCCCCGATGTCCACGCGATATTGCAGAGTCGCGTAAGCCAACACAACCCCACAACATCCAGAGCCCTAAGGAACTCAGGACGAATCTCATCCACCCCTGGAGCCCTGCCACCGCGGAGCTTTTTAACCACCTCGGTGACCTCAGCTCCAGAGATTGGAGAGCCCGACCCAAAGTCCCCAGGCTCCGCTTCCTTACTGCGTTAATTTCTATGTTTTTTAAATTATTTTATGTTCACATAATTTAGTTTAAAACTAAGTAAGAACAGTTCGCCAAACTTACACAATAAACATCTATAGCCATTTAACAAGTTCAGTATGAGAGGCAAGTAAAAAAAGGCGGGAAAATTCCTCAACCGGGCTCTCCGGTAAATTTGGCCTTTTCTTATGCACATTCATGTAATGGGGACTCTATAAGAATCTAGTTTATATGTTTTACTCTTACAGATACTCAATGTACTCAATCTTGTTACTTGTCTGTATTTTAGCCTTTCTGTTGCTTGAATACAATTTTTGATCCAAACTGTAGTTTCAAACTTTACACCCTCCAATCTGGTCAATTTCATGGTTTACATCTGAAGAGCTGGACCTGTGGGTGGTAAGACGTGGTTTCAATGTTTGTGCCAATTTGCCAGTTTGAATCCTTGCTGCTGCTTTTCACTCTTGTTCATTTGGCAGCAGTAAACCGGTGGGACGTCTATCACTGTTTGTTTGCCTGTCTTCTGGGCTTTTGGACCAAACCACACAACCATCTGCCCTCTGCCTGGCTCCTGTCCCACCCAACTGTTAATTCAGTGTAAACCTCAGCAGAACGTCATGGCACACGTCTGTATTGCAAGATCTATTGTAATGGCCATTCCTTCATTAGGTCCCAAAAGTCTCCAGGTTAAAGAGTCCCAATTATAGGAACAATGAAGATGCACGTGCAGATGTATCATGTAGAGACGATTAACTTCTTGTTTCATGGTATGGTGTTTGTAGCTCAATCTTCATTTGGTTTGCTTAATGTATTTTGGCACATACAAGTAAAAGACAGATTTATTAGACTTTACTTTACTTAAGCCGTGATCATTTTCAATTGCAAAACTTTGAGCCACTTTTTCTTCACTGCTGTCTTGAGTGAATCTTGATGTGCCTCATCAGCTGAACTGGACGGTTGTTCACCGTTCACGTTGTGCCATCACATGTATGAGGAACGACAATAAAGAAACATTGACCTTGAGATTCAGGTTTCCGTAGCAGCTCTAGTTTTTAAATACTTGTGATAATAAGTATTGCATTGAGCATGCATCAGGGTACTTATGATAATACAGTACTTATTTGGGGTGGCTGTGGCTGAGTGGTTAGAGCAGTCATCCTCCAATGCAAGAGTTGTGGGTTCAATTCCACCAGCAGTCATATGCCAAAGTGTCCCTGGGCAAGACACTGAATCCCTCCTTGTCTCCGATGTGCAGGGCCAGCCCAAGCCTCCATGGGGCCCTAAGTGAAATTTGGTTTGGGGCCCTCTATTTCTGCTAATAATGTAGATTACTGCAACCAACAGTAAGAAGATCAGATCATTCACCCACCTGACATAAACTCATTACTACTCTGACAGCCCTGTTTGGGGTCCCCAAAGACCAATTACTGTATTTTTCTTTCTGCATGTACAAAGTAGAATGATTTACATGATATCACACACACACACACACACACACACATATATCAGTCAGGTCATCTGGACAATTCCAGATGACCTGACTGAACATTGTTGGATCACTTTACCTAGATTATTGAGCATGAATTTTGATGTGTGTAATATAATTAAAAAGCAGAGGGTTTAGTGTTCTCCAGGAAATTAACTAGTTTAGAGCGACAAGTTGATTTATTTGTTGTGTTTCTGAAATAACAATACAAAAAACTATTAATTAACTTATTACTATATAGGCAAGACAAACATATCGTGATAACTAAGGTGGCAAAGATAACTAAGGTGGCAAAGAACTATCTTCAATAATAAAGCAATATAAAAAGGGTTGTAAGCTCAATCATCCAGCACGCAACATAAAGCAATACAAAGTATATTATATAAATTATATAAAGTAAACAAACATCTCACATGAGGCACATGGAGAGCATGGCTTGGCTTTTTTCGATTTAACAGCACACTACATGCAACTTAACTTCTGCATGACTAAAATATGCATTAACATCAGACGAAATGATATAACAATAGGCTCACCATCTGACATTTACACACAGCAGTAAACCAGGAAACCAACAACAGATGCTCAAAAAACACAATTATATCAGTTTTGGGAGAGAAAAAGACTTTACTGCACGCAGCAGCAAACTTTACACAGAACAGTGCGTCAGAACAGCCATGGTGCATTCAATAATGTAAGAATCATGAAATTAAAAAAGACAATAAGCTACAGTCAAAGAGAACTTAGCTCAGCAAGCAAACGAACCACATATAAATAATGGGCTTTCTAACAAGAATCGTATAAAAATCATAAAATAAAATAAACTTTCAATCCCACTTAGGGGCCCCCTAGTGGCCCGGAGGCCCTAAGCAGCCGCTTATGATGCTTATGCCTCCGGCTAAAGGTGCTACAGTCCATTTACCATAGTTATCTTGTCTAATAGGCTATATGCCACGGACTTCCTTTCTAGCACTTCCGCATTCATGGGCCAGAGGGCGCACTTCCGGTTCACAGCCACAGAATGACGATCTTTACACAATCTCTGCAGGACTTTCCGACAGTCAATGTGTACAGAATTATTCAGACCTTTGTCTAAAGCGCACATCTAAGAAAGACAAAGGATTTAAGCTTTATGTGTCCAACTACATAAATAACTCTGAAGGTAAGTCTGTATTTGTTTTCAGTTCACCAAACTGCATCATGTAGGCTAACACAGCTAACATAGTTAACCCTTGCTAAATTGTTGAGTAAACGTGTTTTGTCTGTACATTTCTGATTTAACACAAATGTTAGTTTCAAACAAGGAGGCAGGAGAAGTCAGGGCTGAGTGTTTACAGTCCATGAGGAGCAGCAGAAGCCCCACTGTTTGAGTCAAAGGCACCTGACAGTTCAGTTTCAAACAAGGAGGCAGGAGATTTAGACCAGATTTAGAAACACAAGTTATTTTAATTTAATTATTTTAATTCAAGTTTGTGTACAAAACTTGAGTTGAAGTTAAATATCAGACAATATAAACTCTTTATATTCAACACATATCTGCTATATGGTTTTGTGAATCTCACTGTTTATAGCAGCTCTTAATAAGAGATGTTTTCTTTCACTGGACAGGACACCGTAGTGATGATGATGAGGAGGGAGCCAGCTGGTCCAGCCTGGATGTTTGTGAGCCGAGATCGGATCCAAACACTCTCCACTGATGACGAAGGACATGTGATCCATGTGGATGGTTGAACAGAAGAGCTGCTTCATCACTTACCTTTGTCTGACTGATTAATGTTTTTAAATCTCCATTAGCTGTCGAGGAAGCTGTGACTTAAAGTCAGAAGCTGTAATGCTATAAACTGTTTAAATCTTGTGCCTCATATGTTTTCTACAGTAATGTAACATCATCATCAAATTTGTTTTTAATAAACTGGCTAAAATAAAACTGAACTCTAAGCCTGTCTTAAATCAACATACACATTTTTTTGGGTGATAATATGAAGACAAAGTCAGAATGTTTTGAACATTTTATTTTCTTACAAGTAGTAAGTAGTGTGACTGTAGTGTCAGGGTACAGTAGTCCTGAAGTATGCAGGTAGATTTTTATGCATCTGCTCTTCAGGTATCGGGTCCTAATTGAGCCGAGTACTGTCAATAAAAAGTTGCAGTGATAATCCGCCTGACCGTGGACTGATGGACACCGTACCGGTCAGCAAGGTCCCGTTGCTTTCATCCAAGGTCAAGGTCATTTAAGAACAGGAAGAACTCAACGGGCTGCAGGATATTGGTTGACGGGGTGGTGTGGATAAATAATCAATAAATAACACTGAACAACTGGTAATAACTAATAATTCAATCTCAATGTCACTACTTGTGCAATAACCTGTCACACAACCTGTGTAATGTTGATTATGTGTAGTGTATATATATATATATATATATATATATATATATAACTATGTGCATGTTAGCTTGTACTGTATTACTAGTTTGAAATACTTACAGTAGTTCATTCAAATTCATCCTGCTGCATCATTACTGTATATCCAACCATGTTTACTGTCTCTCTTCAGGACTTTGTGAATATTATAATTACTTTTTCACTTTGCATGCTTTTAGTATAGTTTGATTTTTAGCAAGTCAAATCTGCTCTTCTCATCCTGAGCACTTCATTGTACTGTTAACTCTGTGTTAACCTGTATATGACAAATAAACACAACTTGAACTTGATGGGGAGTTCCTCTCATCTCATTCTTGGTGAACACCGACCATGAATGGCAGAGCAGCGCAGTCATGGGTCAGAAACACATCAGGAGGTCAGATGATGCAAACCTGAAAAAACAAAAAAGTGTTCATATTTACCTACATAACGTAAAAAACCAAACAGAGAACTCTTTATGAGAGTTATGCTTTAAAATAAATAATTACATCTCAGGAAATAAAAGTTTAATTGAAGTGAAACAGTTCTGGTTTCATATTAAAGGAAACTGCAGAGAATATTTCAGAGGTGTAACAGCCCTGAAGTTACTAGGAGTTTACAAACATATTTACAGATTAGAAAACTGTTAAAATCTGAATATTATTTTCAAAGTATGTAGTTACAAACTTTTATTAAATCACTCATCATGACTCCAACATTAAATCTACAAGTGCAGGATGTGGAGTCGAGTCATATTCATGTTTCTTACTGAGCTGCAGCTGTGTTCTCCTCCTCGCTGTCCTCTCTGCTGCTTCTCTCCCAAAGCCCCGGTCATGGAAGGGACAATTATTCCACTCGAACAATGCAGGTACAGCTCATTTTTAACCACTGTTTGATGCTGGCTCTTGAATATTCTGAGGTTTAAAACGCCGGCTACAACCGAGTGTTAGCTTTAAGGCTAACTCGGTTAGCCACGAACTCTGGCATTAAAATATAAAAAACTAAGCGCTCTATTGTCCCTGCTATTCACTGGACACAACGGCACACAACAAATCTCTCTTGTTGTACCAGTAGCTCGCAGATAATTTACCTTTTGTGTCTTTTACATGGTCTAGTTCTAGAAGCTACCGCTAAAAACAACTGCTGTCGACCAGAACCGGAAGTGTAGCGTAGAGCCCAGATTTTAACGGAAGTACGTCACCACTACCCGTGGCATATACCCTATTGGACAACTAACCGGTAGGACTGGAAAGCACCTTGCATGGTAGTCTGCCACCACCGGTTTATGAATGTGTGTAGCATTCAATATATGTGTAGCACTTTGAGATTTTCAGTAATGAAAAGTGCGTTATAAATTGAATTAATTATTATTATTATTATTATTATTAATTGTGCAACCTGCTATGTTTCAAGTTCCGAGTTTCGTACCAAACCAATTCAGATTTCATTAAGTAAAAAACATGTTTTCAGTGTTTTTTCCATTAGCTACGTTATAAGTGTGCTGAGCTATGTAAATGTAAGAATGGGGGGAGGGGGGGTTCAACAATGACAATGTCTGATCTCTAGATTTAACAGCAATGATTTATTTTTGTAACAGCTCCAAAGACCCTTTCACTGGAAACATTTTTTAACCTCGAACCTCTCCGTCACTCTCCTTTTACTAACTCCATTTTTTTTCTCCTGCCTGCGCTCTTCTCTCCCGTCTTGTCTTTGTTTGAAAACATCTTTCAATTTCCTGGGTAGCTGCCTTCAAAGGGAGCGGGAGGAGGGCGAAAGGCTGAGTGGGATGCCAGAGGCACAGTGACAGCTGGGAGGCAGGAGACTCTGAGAGCAGATCAGAGGGTTTGAGTTTCTGACCGCCACAGACACGCTGTCATTCCCTGATCCGCTGATCCTCGCTGCTTTCAAACATACACACCCACACACACTCCAAAAGTAAAGAAAAACACAGATGAATTCAGGCATGAACGTTCAACTGAACAAAGTTGCTAAAACTGACTATAAGTTGAACATGTTCATGTTTGTAGAAAGAAACAGACTTCAGACATTGTCTAATGTCTGATGTCTAATGTCTTGACATTGTTTAATTTATTAATTATAAAATATGTGCTACAGTGCAATTCAGCGCCATTGGAAAATAGAATAAATTATATTTGTTTGACATCACCAGCCCTCTTTTTGTGAAGGCACCAGTGGAACAGATGTCTCTTCTTTGTTTTTCTTCTGTTGGGATTCATTTGCAACCTGCTCTGTGAAAGATTTCTGACCCATCTGGCTCCCCGTACTTCCGCGTCTTGGTTTCCGACGCAATCGCCAGGATTGTTGTGAGACCTTTTAACTCAGCCAATTTCAAACAATCTCACAGATCTCCAAGCTTTTACATTTCATTTTAACCAACAATTCTTGCTTAGCTTGGGTGTGGATTGCTTTAGCCATGTGGATGAAAGTTCTTTGTTGCTGCGATGGATTTCCGTCATTTTGAACGTTGGCGTGCTGTTTGGTTCGCGATTAGCCTGGGTGTGAGTAGCGGAGACAAACTGCAGGCGAAAGCTCACCTGCAGCAAACCAAGGAGGACACCTCGCTAATCCCTGCTAACAGGTAGCAGGGATCAGGTTTTGATAATATCAGTTAATCGCTAAATATACTCCGCTTTGGCGGGTTGGACTCTTCCTTTAAATGTAGTTGTGCCGTAAATGTCAACATTATCGCCACCTAATGGTCGGCATGGGGTCATCTGTTATTGCATTCTAGATATCGTTTCAATTCTAGGGAAAATAATGGTTTAAAATAAGATTACCGGTAGTAGCGTGGTTGAAGCCTTACACACCACAGAGGAACATGTGTATCAAATGTGCTGTTTCTGAAACTAAACATGAACTTCCAGCAGGTTGAAGCAAAACTGAAAGCCGATACAAAGAAACCGTAGGAGCACCTGCCTCGAACCAACGCCCTTCACCGCAGTGCCAAAAGTCTTCTAAGGCTGCGGGGCGGCTTGCAACATCAAGCTTTTTCTCCCAGCTGATGATGTAAGTGTTGAGGGAAGAGCGAAAATAATCATATTCAATTTGCATAATGTGTTGACTTTGGAACCAAAGCCTTTGGGCTGGACAGACCTTCTCGTTGGCAGCTCTCTCACTCAACACATTTTAGTGATTAACGCGCCCAAACAGACCTGAAACATCTGTCCCGTTTTCTCATCAAGCTGTCTTTTGGCGCTGCATGCAGCCCCACAACTTCATACCAGTTCGTCTGTAGTGTGGTGACTTCAAAGCCAGCTCAGGTAATGGCACCTTGCGTCATTACTTTATAGAGCCTTGAAAGTTCCTGGCACCACATTAAAAACTGTTCATGGGGTGCAAATTAAAGAGAAACAAGTACTGTCTTGACAGCAGTGGGTAAAGTGATGCCAGGTTACGTTTTGTTGCTGTCTGACGTCCAAAACCCCCTGGAGTAAAGTGACATCAGCAACCGCAAAGCGCCCGTTTGCACACGTGCGGGGGTGAAGGGAGAATCTGTTTGGAAAAAGGCTTCCCTCGCCTCAGAAACCAGAGTGTTGACTGCTCTCGTATTCCCAGAGCATCTCGCACTCTCGAGGAAAAATACGCAAGAGCAACGAGAAGACGGCAGGGAAATGAGATAGTTGAAGCTGTAGGAGGAGGGAGAACAAGAGGTGAGGGAGAAGCAGAGGGACAGAGAAAAAGAAAAGGGGGAGGGAGGGTTTTTCTTAATCCCTCCACATCTGGCTTCTATTAGGATGTGGGGCCGCTAAAATAATGTTTTTCGCCCGACAAGCCTCTCTGTGCTATAAATTACCCACCAGCCACTGTGCCTTCCTGACTGAAACTCTTTCAGAGGGCCAGTTTTTTATTTCTGCAACTCCTCCCCCGTTTCTCTCCCCTCGTGCTCACCCCATTTCAAAATTCCCTCCCAGCAGAAGTACACCTCCTGTCTGGAACTGAAAACTTCACTAATCTCATAGACCCGAACGCTTGGATGTTTGTTAGTCCGCATTTTGAGTTGGGAGAGTAACGTCTGTCATGTCTGACTACCTTAAAATTTTGTAGATTTGTTTTTTTAAGCAAGCGAAAACAGAAAATAAATGCCTGTTTGATTAAAAGTAAAGTGCAATGGATGTTCCCATACAATGGCGAAATTGGTTCTCTGTATTTAACCCATCGCACCTAGGATACACCCAAGTGGAGCAGTGGGCAGCTATATAGGTGCCCGGGGAGCAATTGGGAATTAGGTGTCTTGCTCAGAGACACCACGGCATGTGGGGATCGAACCTGGGACTTTCGGGTCACATGTCAGCTGCCCAGATCGGTCCCAGTTTGTGCCCCGATTTGCACACAACATTCCCCTCACACATTAATCCTGGCAGGAAAGCATTCTCAGTATTAATATTTTAAATGTTCTCACAGCAAAGTCATGAAGATCAGTCAACAAAACACAAAAATCATAAAGTAAATGTCACCTCAGATTTTTGAGGTGAGGCGAGGGAAGACTTTTCCAAAGTCGCCTAAGATCAGAGGCAACGCATTCAACACAATGGTACTTCTTCCAGTTTTTAAACTGTCAACAATGGTGTACCACAAGGCTCAGTCTTAGGACCCACTTTCTTTACATTCTACATACATGGGGCGGCTGTGGCTGCATGGTTAGAGCAGTCAATGCAAGAGTTGGGAGTTCGATTCTACCAGCAGTGACATGCCGTAGTGTCCCTGGGCAAGACAATGAACCCCTCATTGCCTCTGATGTGTGTTCCATCGGTGCATAAATGTGATTTAAAAGCACTGATTATTCTATGTACAGATCTAGTAGAGTGTTGTATGAATGGGTAAATGAGGGCACAGATTGTAGTAGCGCTTTGAGTACTGTATCTTGATAAGATAAAGGTGCTATAAGTTATTCTGCTGTTAAAGGTTCAGTATGCAGTCTCTGTAGAACTGCAGAACTGCAGAACTTAGAAATATTTTCAACAGGCAAAGCATTCTGATCCCTCCCCCTCAGAGCCATATGTGGCTCTGCCCCCTTGTGGTCTGTTGAATTTCAAATTCAAGCTCTGTTTTTATTGGCTGATTCAAATTCAAGCTCTGTTTTTAATTGGCTGGTTACAAACTCTGTTTTTATTGGCTGTCATTGTCCTGGTCACTCTGTGTTTTTAGTGTTTTTATAAATGCTGATAGAGAAGCAAGGGGACTATAGTTTTTTTCAGAGATTACTTTGTCTAACATCAGTTTGTCAGTAGATAGTGACAGAGTGAAGAAATATGTTAAAAATATATTGTTTGAAAAGTTACAGACTACATTACAATCTTACATACTGTAGCTTTAATGAATTGGAGCCAAATAACTGAAAATTAAAACCAAATGACGTAACCTGATGCTCTCTGTTAAAGTCCAAGAGAAAAAAAACGACTTTATTCTGTAATAATAGGTCAAAACTCTTAATTTTAACAACAGCAAGCCTTTATAGACTCTTACAGCCAGTTGTTTTACACGTGTTTTTGGAATGTGCTTTGCAGTAATGTCACTAATTTAAGGAAGAAGAACCACAGGCTCAGCTCCCCCGAGAGATAATCACGCCTGTCAGAAAGGACTTTATCTTATAAGGTTGCAAAGTTTAACATCAACAAAAAGCAAAATAATAAGGGAAACAAGCAGTCACGACATGCCTTTAAACTTCACTGCTTGGCTTTCATTGCACGCCTCAGTGTCCCTGGTGAGGCTCATCTCCTCCAGGGGTTAAACAGAGTTCAGTGTGCAGAAGAGCATAAAATTGGTGCAGGTATGGAGCTGGAGACATGAGGTCTGAGGGCCACTCAGAGGGCCCGGGCAGGGCCTTGTGAAGGAGGGAGGAAGCTGGGTGTAAGGGGGGACGGGTCAGCGCCACTTCACCAGTAAGACCAATTAGATAAATAAGAACTGACAGCCAGAGGATGAAAGGAAGACGCCTGACTTAATGTGCAAAT
>JBBPBX010076945.1:0-10054 GCA_038048925.1 Garcialebias charrua
CCCATCTCTTTAGACTAGCTTATCACTAACTTTGCTAAATGTATTTTATATTACCATTTTATATCCTTTATGTATTTTATATTTCAATTTGTCACTGATAATGTTTGCTTTGTATTACACTGTGTTGGTTTGTTAAGTGTCCTTGGGTGTCATGAAAGGCACTTTTAAATAAAATGATTATTATTATATTATTATTATATCACCTGAAATTGTGCAAAACATCATTTACATTTGATATTAAAATATTTGTTTATTTGCAGGTGCAGTGGAACAGCTAGTTGTGTCACTTCCTGGAGAAATGTGATGATTTTCTTTTAGAAAACCATGCACTGTAAACTGGAGGTGGTTTAAAGGTGTGTAAAGGCTGGATCACTATAGGTTTTTTTTTCTTTATTTTTTTAGATTTGCTTTAAAAAAGAACAATCCTTTCTGTCACATTGATTAAAGCCAGTCCCATCAGAATCAAACTCTTCTTGTAAATCAAGGTTATACAAAGTACTAGAAGCTATCTATGGCAGGTAAGATAGAAATTGTTGCTAACCTTTCCACAAAACTCCACTTCAAAAGATATTAAATATCCCTTTAAGGATACGTATTCCTGCTCTATGGAGAGCATTAATGTGGATAAAGGACTTTTCCCCTTCTTTTCATCAGTCTTTTACCCAGCAAATACCATAATTTGTTTAAACATCATCAGCCATAATATGTTAAAGCAGTTGGATTCAGATATATTTTAATTGGCTCACTTCATAAGGATTAGTGAAAAGTGGTTGCTTTGTAAATCCTTGTTTGAACAGATTCCACTTCGTTTGCTCTATCAAGAGGTACATTTATTGCACTTGAGCCAATAATCCCAATGATCACAGGAGCTCCCATCCCTCTTCTCTTCCCTCAGATATTGTCAACATAAAGTATCTGATATTGACCAAGTGCTATCTCTCAGATCCCAGAATTCAGAGATTCATTCAAACCGATCCCTTTAGGAGTTGAAAGTGGATTAGCTCTTGTCATAATTGTATATTATAGGCCAGGATGATGGCGTAAAAATAATGAGAAAAAGAAGCTCATGTGTTTGGAAAGAAAAGCTTTATTTATTTATTTATTTGTTGCTTAATTTAAGAGACACTTGAGAAGTTACAATTTGACAATGCAATTACAGCTCAACATTTCTGAGTGGTTTATCAAAATAACTTGAGATTTCATATGCAGTGGAGCAGCCCAAATCTATTATTCCCTCAGTCACGTCGCCCTTGATGTGACAATGCAGAAAAGCAATACAATTTCAGTCCTTAGCCACCACACTCATTAATGTCCTCTCTGAAACACAAACCTAAAGAGTACCCTGCCCCACAGGGGACGGGCATATGTAATTATTCTTCTTAATTAGTGGTCTAAAAGTGTAGCTGATTAAGTTGTGAGATGGGACTTGACTAATTCAATTCTGGCTGCAGTCTGCATCAGTTTGAGTGCATTTGGTCATTGACTGAAAATAACAATTCTTGCTGTGCACTCAAGGATAAAACACTCAGACCATTAGATCTCACCTGTGAGATACAAACAGAGTGATCAGAGCGAGGCCCGTGTTTACAATGCCACTGCTGGGCAGCTGAATTGTATTTTCCTCGTTTTCAGATACAGAATAAGGTTATAGCAGCTATAGTGAGCGCCACAATTGTGATTAAATGTCACTGTCTGGTTGGGAAGCAGCAAACCACCATCGCGCCGCACGCTGCCGTTTAATTATTTGATTATCATCTCTCCAAACCAACCTTTAATTTGTTTTTTAAATTTAAGAGACAATGGGGATAGTTAATCAAATTGAAAGCTCACACTGATTAATTTCAACTAAGGTAATGTTTGTGAACAGATTTTCAGATGATTATTTTACAAATATTTTATGTTAGTGTATAAATCATGCAACATTTAGTTAGTTTGTTTAGGTTGTATTTGAGTTGAGGCTCTTGACAAACAGAATAAGACATAGTTTTGACTCTTCTTGTTTGGTTTTACAGTTTATAACCATTTAGTTAAGATGGGAATTTAAAAAAAATGGATTAAGTTTGGAAAAAAAATAGGATAAAAGTCTTAAAGTTTTAATTTTATGTATGTATGTATTTTTTTTTACATTTATTTATACAGGTTAGTCTCATTGAGTCATGAGGACTCATCTTCAACAGAGACCAACAGACGGTGGGGGTTAAGGACATTGCTCAAGGGCCCAGAGTGGGGCAAATGAGGGTGGAGGCAGGTGTGAGTGCTTCACCTTTTCCACCCACATTTTGATGATGTCAATCTGGGAGTCAACCTTCTGATCACAGACCCACCTTCTCCAACCTCTGCACCACCAGTCTCATAACAATTTTGTAGATTGTTATTTTTCCCTGGTTTTCTTTGCTTGTTGCTGTTGCTTTTCAGTTTTCTTCAGCTTGTCTCAGAACTGCTTGACCCTAAAGTGACAACATTTTATATTTACTTTGTATACAAATGTTGTGAATGTTTCTCCAAAATTTGAAAATCAAGTCTTATTTGTTACAGTGGCAACATTCATTCAACCTTTATTTAGACAGGTTAATCCCACTGAGCCTTGGGGACTCAATTACAAGAGATTTCAACAAAGAGTGATGACAATAGTGGACAAAAATGACAATAATAGACAATCATAAAGGATGAGTAAAAAAAAACAAGTAAAAATAAAAGTATTATTAAAAAGATTATTAAAAGGAAAAATGGTGAAAAACGGCTCAGTTGTAAGGTGGTGTAGAAAACTAAAAACAGGAAGATGTCTGTGTAATGCCGGTTACCCACTGCACAACTCGAAACGCGCCTGCCGTCCCCTTTTGGCCGCTGGTCACGGTCCCACTGAACCACTGAACACCGTCTGATGACGTACACTAGGGGGTAGCAGAGGGAGGGGTCTCTGGCTTGTTTTCCGGGTTCAGTTGTTGTTTTAACTGCACCTCCGACGGTCTTCGATGAGATTAAAACTTTTTTTTATGTTTGGGGTGATCTACACTGGAGAGGACAGCAGCCTGTCAGCAGCAACTGTAAAAATGCCACGTTTCTTACCGGAGTTTGGTTCCAATTCCTGGAGGCTCGATCCGGTGAGTTTAAAAAGTCCGAAAAAAGTCCCGTTGTGGTTGTGTAATCAGATAGCGAGGCTCTCCCGACTGTTTGCCGGATGCGTCGAGCCGCCAGAGATCAACATTTGGGACGTCGGCGGCTCGACGGCGACGCGCGCGTGCGTGTGCAGGCTGCCCCCGCGCCGCTTCGATCACTTGAATCGCGCCGCTTCCTTGTTCGCCGTGACTCCACGCGTCTCCTCCATAGACTTTGAATGTAAACCGGCCGCTTTGGCCGCTCGACAAAGGGGGCAGTGGGTAACCGGCATAATGGTACAGTCACACCAAACAGCGTTTTGAACCTCCAAAATGCTCCTCACGCACGCAAGTGGACGCACTTGTGAATGCAGCGTGTTCAGACCAAAAAGCCAGAAGCCAGAAGCTGCTGGGTGTGTGGGAGGAGCTTACCGGTATACAGAGCCCTGCACACGGAGTCCTGCTCACTCCGCCAGGCGAGGAGGAGCTGTTTATTTCCGTCTCTGTGGAGCAGACTTGACTGGTCGTGAAGGAATTGTCGCGAACACACAGCTACAATGAGTTTCTCTTCCATAGTTCACGAGCTCGCGGGTCTTTTCTTTTTTTTTCCGACAAACAATACGTCACATAGTGCGCGCGCACCCTCGTTTCCGCGTCACATAGGGACTCTCCCACTGCCCCCTCTCTTCTGCCCCCCGACTCTCCCTGATTGGTTGACACACCAACCAATCAGGTGGAGTTGAGCGGCGTTTGAAAGTTTGAACCGCGAAAACTTCAGCTCAGCTGAAGCGGAACTTGGAAGCCGACGCCGGTTCACGTGCACGAAAAAACGCTCATCAGCACGCTCAACACGCACGCGACCTGACGCCAGACGCCAGGAGGTGCCTAGGTGCGTCCACCATTGACTTTACATGGAAGCTGGAAGCTTGGAGGTAAAAACGCTTCTCGGTGTGACCACACCATAAGAGTAGCACTTGCTGCAGCTCCAAGATGCCCGCCAATTACCATCAGCTGACGGTCATCTACCTGATGAGCTCCAACACTACATAAGGCTGCAGTCAAGTTCCTCTCTTCGCTGGAGCATTGATTCCTCTCTTGGTATTTATGCTTCTGGCCAGTATTGTTACTCTGATGAAAGAAGCACTTGCCTTGTTTTTGTGTGCCTACAGTCCTCCTGTCGTTTTTGGATCCAGTCCTGGTTCGTAGTGATGGTGAGATGAACATAAGTGGATCTGCAGTGGAAGTGGTCTCCAGCTACAAGTACTTGGGTGTACCCTTGAATGATAACCTCAGCTGGACCAACAACACCACCAGCCTGATCAAAAAAGGTCATCAGAGACTCTACTTCCTCAGACGGCTGAGACGAGCTGGTCTGAGTAGCCCGGTCCTCACCTCCTTCTACAGGTGTGCAGTGGAGAGCGTCCTGTGCTCCAGCATCAATGTGTGGCATGGAGGCTGCACAGCTGCAGAAAGAAAAGCTTTACAGAGAGTGGTGAAGGCTGCACAGAGGTCTGTCGGAGTCAGTCTCCCCACTATCACAGACATTTACACCTCCAGATGCAGGAAGAAGGCCACCTGTATCATGAAAGACCCCACTCACCCTGCACACACACATTTTGCCCCACTCCCCTCAGGAAGGAGGTTGAGGAGCATTAAGTGTAGAACCACTAGACTGAGGAACAGCTTCTACCCTGAGGCTGTTAGACTCATGAATAAATAAATAATAAGAATAATCACTGCAAAATATCACAACATGCTGATGCTGATCTGTTTTCTTGTTGCTGTGTTCATCTGTGACCATCTGCTCATACAGACTCGTGTTCGTGCTGCTGTTTGTAATGATGTTTTTCTATTACATTAGGGCTTAGTGTATTTCTAGTTGATGTTTTTCTTAGTTATATCCTAGATGTTATTACTGTTTTTCTCTTACATTTTGTTGTTGAATGTAACTGGGACCCTGTGTACATAATCTCGTTTCATCACATGTACCACATGCGGTGCAAATGACAATAAAGATTCTCTGACTCTGACTCTGATGAAGCTTCATGAAGCACTGAGGCTTTCCATTAAATAGCTCGACTCATGATCCAATGTGCCATGGTGCTTCATTTGCTCTACTGTGCCATCAAATGGACCATAAATGTAAAACTCATCCTGTCAACTTGACCCATTTCCCACAGTTCTTGTTAAACCCTGTCTCCCGTCTCTGCTCCCTATCATCACTAATATCATCCACTCCTCCCTAACCTCTGGCATTGTCCCCACAGCCTTCAAATCTGCTGCCATCACCCCCATCATCAAGAAACCAGGTCTTGACTTTACCAACTTCAGTAATCTTTGCCCGATCTCCAATCTGCCCTTCATCTCCAAGATCCTTGAAAAAACTGTTGCTAGTCAACTTCACTCTCACCTGTCCAACAACAACATTTATGAAGAGTTTCAATCTGGATTTCGCCCCCACCATAGCACCGAAACAGCTCTAGTAAAAATTACTAACGACCTTCTTCTTGCTGCTGACTCTGGTCTTCTGTCCATCCTCATTCTTCTTGATCTAAGTTCTGCCTTCGACACCATCTGTCATTCTATCCTCCTCAACAGACTAACCTCCATTGGCATCTCAGGTACCCCGTTAGACTGGTTCAACTCCTATCTCTCTGACCGCACTCAATTCATTCAGCTTAAATCCTTCCGTTCCCAGTCTTCCCCTGTCTCCACGGGTGTCCCCCAAGGCTCTGTCCTCGGACCCCTCCTCTTCATCATTTACCTCCTTCCACTAGGTCACATCTTCCGCAAATACGGCGTCCATTTCCACTGTTATGCTGATGACACACAGCTCTACTTGTCATCAAAACCTAACTCCACCCACCCACCCTCCATCCTCACCGACTGTCTCAATGAGCTAAATCACTGGTTTTCTAACAATTTCCTTCAACTAAACAGTAACAAAACAGAAATCATTCTTGTCTGTACCAAAAACTCTATTTCAAAATCAGAACATCTTCTCATCCCCCTTAACAACTCTCTGCTATCCCCCTCCCCTCAGGTCAAGAGCCTCGGTGTCATCCTCGACACCACTCTCTCCTTCACTTCACACATCAACAATATTACTCGGTCTGCCTATTTCCACCTCCGTAATATTAACCGTCTCCGTCCTTCTCTCACACCCCGCTCCACAGCCATCCTGGTGCACAGTCTTGTGACTTCCCGTATCGATTACTGCAACTCCCTTCTCTACGGCCTCCCCAACAAATCTCTCCACAAGTTACAGATGGTCCAGAACTCAGCTGCCCGTGTCATCACTCAAACCTCCTACTATAACCACATCACTCCTGTCCTGCAGCAGCTCCACTGGCTCCCGGTTAAATCACGCATCATCTTCAAAATTCTACTCCTCACGTTCAAAGCTATCCACAACCTTGCCCCTCCTTATCTATCTGACCTCCTCCAAATCTCCATCCCATCACGCTCTCTCAGATCCTCCTCTTCACTACATCTCCATGTACCCTCTGCCCGCCTCTCCACCATGGGGAGCAGGGCCTTCACCTGCTCTGCCCCTCACCTCTGGAACGCCCTACCGCCAGACCTCCGAAACACCACCTCCCTTTCTCTGTTCAAGACTGCTCTGAAAACACATCTCTTTAGACTAGCTTATCATTAACTTTACTAAATGTATTTCTATTATTTTGCATTTTATAATCTTTATGTATTTTATATTTCACTTTGTCGCTGATATTTTTTGATCTGTATTACACTTTATTGGTTTGTTAATTGTCCTTGGGTGTCCTGAAAGGCGCTTTAAATAAAATGATGATTATTATTATTATTATTGTTATTATTATTATAAAACTAGTAGATGGATTCTAATAACATAACTGGCCTGCAAAGCTTTAAGTTGAATAAAATAAAAAATAAATGATGTATGGGTGGACCTCAAACAAATTCTAAATTGGATCTTCAAATGATCTTAATCTGTATTTATGATGATGGTGATGATGGATTTTTCTGTCTGCATCTTATATTTCGAACCGTCACGCATAAAAACGAGCCAGTTCCTGAATCGGTCACGTGGTACACTAGCGAGGCTTCGAACGTCACTACATGCGTCATCAATACAAGCTCCATATAAATCCTCCTGAATTACTCAACAGACGCTTCGAAGCCTCGACACAGAAGGAGACATCACTACTGGTTCGCCTTGGTCCTTCGTCTCGTTTCTTGCATCTTGCCCTCCAGTCACTTGCCTGCCTTGTTTTGCCTGTTGGATGTACCATCACTGGAACCCTTGGATTCACCACAGCACCTGTGTGTGAGATCCACCTGTAAGGAAAAACAATCAATCAAACTCTACTGCTGCCTCCTTTGCCAAGCCCTCCTGACCGTGTCCTTCCTCTTTCAGGGATTCCAGTCCACCTCCTGTATATAGTCAACACTATAAATAATAAACACTGTTCACTTTCCACTTGAGTCTTGTGTCGTTCCGGGTCTCGTTACAAACTGGGTATCTTGAAATGCAACAGTCTGCATTTGTTCTTGCCAGGAGCTTAACAGATGTTTAAAGCCACTTGGAGAGGTCAAGGTCAAAGCTTCAGATCAATCCGCTTTTGACATCATCCAGTCAGATTTGTTCTGTCTCAAACTTGTCCTAAATGCTGATAAAACCAAAGGGATGGTTTTTTTTTTTTCAAATAGGAAGTCGGTCCCAGCAGATCTTCCTCTGATTTTATCCTCAAAGGGTGTCCCTATTGAGTTTGTTGATTCCTATAAATATTTGGGTATCCTGGTCGATTTGCATCTCTCTTTTAAACTCCACGTGAAAAACCTAGTAAAGAAACTGAAAGTTAAACTGGGTTTCTTTTTCTGAAATAGATCATGTCTAACATTGAATGCTAGGAAACACCTTGTATCTGTGACTTTCCTTCCCTCCATCGATTACGGTGACATTATCTACATGAATGCTCCTACAAGCACCCTGCAGAGGTTGGATGCTGTCTATCATGGTGCACTAAGATTCATAACTGGTTGTGATTATTGTACCCACCACTGCACCCTGTATTTACTGGTTAACTGGACATCATTAAACTCATGCAGACTTTTCCATTTGTACATTTTCATCTTTAAATCACTTCTTGGTCTGTTGCCTTCATACATCTCCTCCTACATGTCTTTGCGTGAGTGCAGTTACAGTGTGTGCTCTCAGGACATGATCACCTGCAGTGTTCCGTCAGTGAGGACTGAACTTGGCAAAAGGGCCTTCTCCTACTCCGCTCCTGCTTCATGGAATATCTTACAAAACGATCTGAAGCTCTCTGCCTTGACTTCTCTAAATGGTTTTAAGAATCTGTTGGAATCCTGGCAAAAACCAATGCAGATATGTTCTTGTTTTTGATTTTATATATCTACCTTATAATGGTTTGCTAGTTTTTGATACTTTGTTAAAAAAAATCTGTATTTCTCTCTTATGTTTTTCTATTGTTTATTGTTTAAGGAAATTCTACCATTGCTGTTCATCATTCTTTAGTTTGTAGCAGGTTGCTCTTGTAAATGAGTCCTTGAGGCTCAATGAGATTTACCTGACTAAATAAAGGTTGAATTTGAATTTTTGCAAGCTATTCCAGGAAACAGGAGCGGAGTACGAGAAGGCCCTTTTGCCTAGTTCAGTCCTCACTGAGGGAACACTGCATGTAATTTCTTCCCCCAGGCCATCACCATCATCAACAGCTGATCATCAGACATCCATCAGCGTGACCGCCAACCCATTCACAACCCCCATGTGAATATTGTATGTGAATCTAAAAAAGCTAAGTCTGGTCCTCTGGACAAATATTTGAACTTTGGCTGCTCGACGCGTCGCAGCAACCAATCGGGAGAGTCTCTGCTATGTGATTACACAACAACGGGACTTTTTTTGGACTTTTTAAACTCACCCCATCGAGCCTCCATGAAGAAACCAGCCAGTAAGAAACTTCGCATTTTTACAGTTGCCGCTGTCCGCTCGAGCGTACGATCATCCCAAACATAAAAAAAAGTTTTAATCTCAACAAAGACTTTCGGAGCTGCAGTTCGGCTCGTAGAAAACCCACTCAAGTAGTAACGAGGCTCATGTACAGCTGATTTCATCTGCTGTACAGAAAACAAAACAAACCCGACCGGAAAAGGAGTCAGACGCTGCTCCCCCTGCGCGTCTGCAGACGCGTTCGGTGTGAACAGACATCTGTTGACAAGCAGCAAACAGGGTGCGTTGGGAGCGTTTTGACGTGTTTGGTGGGAACCCGGCATGAGAGTGCACGCTGTAGCTGCACTCACACTGTGACATAGGAGGAGATGTATAAAGGCAGCAGACCGAGAAGTGATTTAAAGACGAAAATGGACAACAACAGTGATGCTTTTGTGTCCTGAAAGTAGTGCCAGGATTTGTGTTTTTTGTTAGTTGGTAGTCTGTTTGGTTGTGGTAGCTCGGTGGTCAGTGTCACGGTCGTGCAATCCTGTCGTGTTGTGTAATGCAAGTTTGAGCCCAGCTTGTGTCAGAAATGCATCCAAAGTAAAACAATTGCAAAATCTTTCATGTGAATTCGCTCAGTGTGGCAACCCCTGAAGAAAGGAGCAGTCAAAAGAAAGTTTAGTTAGCTGGTAGTGTTTTGTGTTACAATTAGCTTTATTTTCTTTTGGTTATGTCACTCGTCTTTTCAGTTTTTCAGACGTTTTGTAATCTTTTGTGCCATCTGCCACCTCTCCTCAGTCGGTTTCTGCCCTCTTGGTCCGCCTGACATGCCCAGTTTCACCTGTTGGTGTCATTAGTCACAGCTGAGCCACTCTTCCCATCAGCCCCAGTCCATTTAATACAGTATGTCTCTTCACTCACACTAGATCTGCATTATGCATTTTACAAGCTATGTCCAATCCACCTTACATTTCTTGTGCTCCTTTTGTGCTGCCTTGCCAACATTTTGCTTTGCTGTAAT
>JBBPBX010076946.1:0-16984 GCA_038048925.1 Garcialebias charrua
CCTTTGCTCTTCCAGCCGACATAAAGGGCGGGGGTCATCATTCCCCCCTCCTTCATGGCTCACGGGGTGTTAGCCTAATCCATAAGCCCCAGCTGGGTGCCTCGGGTCTGTCTGCAACAGACAGTGCCAGAGGAGCCTGCAAACAGGCCCGCCAGTCCTCACAAAGACAGGTGAAGGGGGGGCACGTGCTACAGTCCCTGACCCGTTGTAAACCATGTGGCCGGCAATACACAAATCAAACAAACCTTTGACACGTCCGCGCTCTAGGGGGGCGCGTCGACAGAACCTGGCAGCCTACCTTCCTGGCCACTAGCTCCTATTCAATGGATTCCAGTAAGTGACGGGGGGTCACGACCGAAGCCCACAGGCCATAACCAGTGTCACACGTTCACAAAGGAAGTGGTGATAACATTGCAGTATGTGTAAACACTCAATGCAGAGCAGAAATGGCACCAGGGCTAAATCAGTTTCCTCTTCCCTTTAATCGAAGGGGACTGGACTTTCTGTCACCAGCCAAGCTAAAACTGCTCAACACGGAGGACCATTTTACCATACCATACCATTCCATTTTATTTATAAAGCACTTTCAACAGGAACAAATCCACACCAAAGTGCTAGACAAACAAAAGGCAACAGGCAACACAGACAATGAAGTACAACACGAAAAACATAAAAACATTGCAGATCATAAGCAAAACGATCCAATACAAATCAGTTGGCATTGAAAGCAATGGAGTAGTAGTGAGTTTTTAACCGGGATTTGAAAACCAAGAGGGAGGGGGCCTGTTTGATGAGCAGCGGTAACTCGTTCCAGAGTCTTGGGCCTGCTACAGAGAACGCCCTGTCACCCCTGCGCTTAAGGCGAGTTTCTGGAACTATTAAGAGTACCTGATCCTCTGACCTCAAAGCACGTGGAGGGACATATGGGTGTATCAGATCCGAGAGATAGGCGGGGGCGAGACTGTTCAGCGATTTGTAGACATACATGAGAATTTTGAATTGGATTCGAAGATGAACCGGTAGCCAGTGAAGGGAGGCCAAGACTGGTGTAATGTGCTCTCTTTTGCGTGTGCTGGTTAAAAATCGGGCAGCTGCGTTCTGAACCAGTTGTAATCGTGCAATGGTGGCTTGACTGACGCCAAGCAGAAGTGAATTGCAGTAATCAAGCCTAGATGTAATGAATGCGTGAATCACTGTCTCCAGGTTGTTTTTTGATAATATGGGCTTCAGCTTAGACAGACGCCTCAGCTGGAAAAAAACAGGATTTGACGATCATGTTTACATGACTGTTGAGTTTCATGGAAGGATCCATTATCACTCCCAGATTTGTGACTTTTTGTTTTTCGGACAGGGGTAGAGCAGAAAGGTAAATGCAGTGGCTTGAGGTTGTGTCATTGGGAAGGAACAATATGACTTCAGACTTCTTATCATTGAAGCTTAAGAAATTTAAAGCCATCCAGTCCCTGATGTCAGCTAGGCAGTCGAGCAGAGGTTGATTTTGGACAGCTTCACATCCGCCTGCTGAAACTGTCCTCTTATCCTCAGTGGGCGACATGCCCTGCTCAAGCAATGAACCTGCAGAGTGTGACCACGCTCGCTGTACAGAATCAGTTCTACTCTTAAATGACACCCCCCTATCAGGTGAAATTCAGCCCCCTGGAGGTTCATCAGTCCCCAGGTTACTGATGAGGCCGGAGGCCAGTGAACCAGACCCAACCATGAAGTGGGCTGGAGTCAAGAGTTCTGCTCGTATCCAGAACCTGCACCCACTCCGAACCATGACTCCACACAAAAAGATGAAAAACAGGCATTCTGTTCCGCTTTTGCCCAATAATGACAGCAGTTTGCTTCTGCCTCCCAACACTCTTAGTCAGAGAGGTATGTAGGTCCATCTGCAGGAGGGCCCTCTCCCTAACTTGGTTGGTGCTCAAGGGGCCACTGAAATCAGGGCCCTCGGGGAGGAGGTGGTTCCACCACCTGCTCCTCTCCAGGGACCCGTCACGTCACCAGAAGGAACAGCCTCACCGCTTATGTTGAGAACTGTGGAAAATCTCAGCTTGGTGGTTGAGAGGAACAAACTGGTGGCCTCAGGCCTGCCCAAGAACGTGGTAAATACCATTCAAAACGCCCGAGCTATGTCAACACAGTCTTTCTACGCCTGGAAATGGCTTATTTTTGAAGCTTGGTGCATGGAAAGAAATAGTATTTGTTATTCATGTGACTTGGTCCACCTCCTCACCTTTCTTCAAGACCTGTTGGATAAAGATTGATCTTTCTCAACCATCAAGGTGTTTTTATCAGCTATTTCAGCTTGTCACGAGGGCTGGGGGAGCAGGACGCCTGGCGCGTACCTGCTCATAATAAGATTTATGAAGGGCGTGCTAAGGAAGAGACCCCCCAGCAGGATCTTGACCCCTGGATGGGATCTTAGTCTGGTCTTGGGGGCTCTCTCTGATCCCCCATTCGAACAAATGAGCGATATTAAGATAGATCTATTGTCTTATAAGACTGCTCTGCTATTGACCATGTGCTCAGCGAAACGTGTGGACGACCTCCATGCTCTGTCCGTGCACCCAAGGTGTACTTGGTTCGCCCCTGATGGGTCAAAGGTCATCCTAAGGCCTAATCCGGCATATATCCCTAAGGTCTTGACTCTGAACCCCGGAAGTATGGACTTTGATCTCTCTTCTTTTCCTCCTGCTCCTGTTCTCACTCAGGAACAGAAAAGGCTGAAGGCACTCTGCCCCGTGAGGGCTTTAAGTGCTTACATGCAGAGAACAGCTGAATGGAGAAAAAAACCAACTGTTTATGTGCTTCGCGGTCCCAGCTACTGGTAGGGCCCTATCAAAGCAGCGCCTCTCACACTGGGTGACTGAGGCCATAAAAAGGGCGTACAGTAGCAAAGGTCAACAGGTGCCCTCTGGAGTGCGTGCCCACCCCACTCGGGACCTAGCCATCTCGTGGTCATTGTTCAAGGGTGTACCAATTGCAGACATCTGTGCGGCTGCGAACTGGAGCTCTACAAATACGTTTGCAAAGCATTACAGTTTGGACCTTACTGCATGTGATGTCACTCAGGATGTCCTTTCTAACACAAAGTAGAAAGCGGCCTTGAGATGCCTATTGAATAAAGGCGGACGTTCACACTAGGATGCATTTTACTGAGCATTTCAAGGGCGTGAAATGATTACGTTCCCATAGCATTTATGTTGCACCGAGTGACTGACTGATAAGGGAACTGAAAGTTATGCACCATAACTCATGTTCCCTGAAGGAAGGGAACGAGGTGCAACCAACTTGGCCCTTTTCAATGCTAAAAGCTCGGTGAAGTGCATTTTGGAGGAAGTAAGATGGGTGTCAGCACCTTAAATACCCAGAGGGCAGGGTCTCTGGCGTGACGCTGACGCCCCTGCCGTAAAGGCGTGATTGTACTGTATTCCTTCAGGTAATCGCGCAGAGCGAAATTTCCCATAGCATTTATGTTGCACCTCGTTCCCTTCCTTCAGGGAACATAAGTTATGGTGCATAACTTTCAGATTTGTTACCTGGATTACTGAGCATCAATCAATCAATCAATCAATCAATCAATCAATCTTTATTTATAGAGCCCCTTTCAGCAGCCAGAAGGTGCACAAAGTGCTGAACAATACAGAAATAAAAACAAACAATAAAAACAAACAACAAAAAACAACAATAAAAAACAGCCAGTTAAAAATTAAAAACAATTTAGACCTAACAAGAATGTCAAAGAACTACTAGGTATTAAAAGCCTGCCTGAATAAGAAGGTTTTTAGATTAGATTTAAAAGACTCCATGTGAATAATGGAGCGCAAGTCCAGAGGTAGCTTATTCCAGAGACTGGGTGCAACGACAGAAAAGGCCCGGTCACCCCAGCGTTTGTAGTTGGTCTTTGGAACAGACAGGAGAAATGTATTTGATGATCTCAGTGTTCTCCTATATTCACGAACAGTTACAAGATCAGTCAAATACAGTGGGGCAAGACCATTAAGAGCTTTAAAAGTGAATAATAAAATTTTAAATTTAATTCTAAAATCAATTGGAAGCCAATGGAGAGAAAATAAAACAGGGGTAATGTGTTCACGTCTGGAGGTGTTGGTTAAAAGTCTAGCTGCAGCATTTTGGACCAATTGAAGGCGTTTAATGGAGGATTGGGAGATTCCCGCATATAGGGAATTGCAGTAGTCAAGCCTTGAGGTGATAAAAGCATGAATGGCCTTTTCTAAATCAAAACGATTTAAAAAAGGTTTAACTTTGTATAAAAGACGTAGTTGATAAAAACAGGCCTTGACTACAGACGCTATTTGTTTATCAAATTTTAAGTCCTTGTCAAATGTCACCCCCAAGTTTTTAATTTTTGGTCTGCATTTGGAAGTTAGAGCACCAAAGTTACAGGGAGCATCATCACCAAAGAAGATGCATTCTGTCTTTCCTTCATTTAAAAACAAAAAAATATGGTGAAGCCACTGTTTAATGTCGGCAATACAATCAGCGTATGGGGTGAGAAGATTGCTGTTTTGGGGTTTCATTGGTAGATGAATTTGTACATCATCGGCATAGCAGTGAAAAGAAAAATTATGTCTGGCTATTACTGATCCAAGGGACAGCATGTACAGTGAAAAGAGGAGAGGACCGAGAATAGAACCCTGCGGCACACCACAAGAGAGAACGGCAGTGGAGGAAGAAAGAGTGTCCAGCATGACAGAGAATGTTCTGTTGGTCAAGTAGGCAGTGAACCACTTGAGTGCTGTACCAGAAATTCCAACATAATGTTGAAGGCGAGATAGAAGGACAGTATGGTCTACTGTGTCAAATGCAGCTGTGAGGTCCAGCAACACCAGTGCAACGGGACACTTGGCATCCATGGACATGGAAATGTCATTATGGACTTTTAACAAGGCTGATTCGGTAGAATGACGGGATCTAAAACCAGACTGAAATGTTTCAAAAATACCATGATTTTCTAAAACAGGTTGTAACTGCATAAAAACATTTTTTCTAAAACTTTAGATAAAAAAGGCAGATGAGAAATAGGTCTAAAATTAGATAAAATTGATGGGTCCAGGTGAGGTTTTTTAAGAAGGAGCCTAACTACAGCATGTTTAAATGCAGTAGGGACAATCCCTAAACGAAGGCAGGAGTTTAAAAGTGTTAAAATACAAAAACCCACAGAATTAAAAACCTCTTTTAAAAACCTGGATGGAAGAAAGTCCAGAGGGCAATTAGTGATCTTTAAATGTTGAACAACATCAGTGAGAGTGGCAAGAGACACTGGTTGAAACGGTTCAAACACAACCGGAGCTACAGAGACAAGAGAGTAGTCAGGAGCAACAGGACCACTTTATCCTGGAAGAATTTTAGAAAGTTTTCACAGTTTGTGGCTGTGGCATCTGGTAGAATACGCACAGCTGGATTTATAACAGAATTAATAGTGTTAAATAACACTCTAGTACAATGGCAATTATTTGAAATCAAACCAGATAAAAATAGACATTTCGCCTCTTTGACAGATCTCTGTTAATTTTTAAAGCATTCTCTCAAAAATTTTAAGGATGAAGGAAGTTTGTCTCTCTTCCATTGTCGTTCCGCTTTCCTACATATTTTCTTGAGAGTATGCGTGGCATCGTTTAACCACGGCTCAACTCTTGGTTTGGTGGATTTAAACCGAAGAGGAGCGATTGAGTCTAAAATGTCAAAGCAGGTGGTTTGGAAAGAGAGAAGGAAGTCCTCTGGATAAAATTCATTTCTACTTGAAATTAAAAAAGTCCATAAAAGCAGTGGTAAACAGTCCAGCGGCCTCAGGAGTAAAAATATGACGCCAATGACCTGCAACAGCAGGCCTACTGACAGGCAGGGGGGCTGAAAACTCTAACATGATGGGGAAATGATCTGAGATGGCAGTTTCAGATGTTTCACAGAGTGAGATGGATAGCCCATGAGATATAATAAGGTCCAAGGTATGTCCAAGAAGGTGAGTTGGTCCACGTACATACTGTATTAAGTTAAAATATGTTAAAAGATTAATAAAATCAGAGGCTAATTGATCGGACGGGCAACAAACATGAATATTAAAATCTCCACAAAAAGTAAATTGTCAAATTTGGGAATGGAGTCAGCTAAAAATTCAGCAAATTGTTGAATAAAATCCTTATTATTTTTAGGGGGACGATAGACAATTCCAAATAATACAGGCTGTGTCAGCTCAGCCACGAACAGCTGTAACTCAAAAGAAGAATATGTTTTGGCAGGTAAAAGTCTACATTTGAAATTGTCTCTAAAAACTGAAGAAATGCCCCCACCACAACCCGTGAGACGGGGGGAGTTGAGGAAGGAACAGTCGGGAGGGAGGAGCTCTGAGAAGGCATTGTTTTCATCCGGTTTTAACCACGTCTCCGTTAACAGAAGAAAATCCAATGTGTGTGAGGAGAAAAAGTCATTCATGATAAATGTTTTGTTAGTTAGTGATCTGATGTTAATCAGTGCCAAACGAACGGAGTTCCTGACCGTTTACTGACGTCCATGCTGAAGTGGACAGAGGTGTCCCTGAACGCAGCCCCGTATGTGGGTCCCAACGAGCCGGCTGCGTGGGCGTGTGCAGCTGGCGTCCCGGTCTGGGACAACCGGCAGGAGCCATCGATAGCAATCCCTTGTTAGCCGGTTGTAAATGCCGTGGGAGTTAGAGTCCCGAATCCGGAGTTTGACGTGAAGTCCGCTTCTCCTTCCGCGTCGTCGTCGACAGCTCCTGGAGGGCAGCGCGGCAAGAGAATGCCATAAACAGGTAGGCACTGAGGCAAGGTGTGGCGGTGGCGGAAGCTAAGAATGTTTGCTAAAGTTGGTTGGAAGGTTCTGCATAAAGTCTCGAATATTCAAAAGTGCCAGGTGATCGTATGCACGTAGCTTTGACAGAGACCATACTGAAGGCAAAAACGTTAAAACTAGCAGAAACACAAGTAGCGAATAAAGCAGAGGTGGACGGCACGCCAGACACAGCAGCGCCATCTTAGTCCCTGGACTGGATAAGAATCCATGATCTTTCTTGCCTTGAACCACTTTGGCTGTGGCTGCCTGCCTGGCAGGAGTCAACGAGGGACAGGACAGCCCCCAGACACCATCTTGGCTCTAGCAAACTGGTTGGTCCAAGTAAGATGTTTACTGCTTTGTGGGGGAAACAGTTTGCTGGAACTCCTCTGACTGATTATGCCCTCCAGATGGAGGGTGAAATATTTCTATAAAAAAGAAACTGTCCAGATGACCCGACAGAGAATTATTGGATTTGGTACCTGGATTATTGAGCATGAACTTTCTTGTCTTAAGAAGAAGACTTATTTGTAGGTGAGGAGAGGAGGATGAAGGATTCCAATAGGTGGTGGAGCAGGAGCAGAGTGGCAGGATGGAAACTCAAAAGCTGAAGCAGTTATGCCAGTTTTGCACTGCTCCTACACAATCCCAACGTTGTTCATCCCTACTCAGATCAGCCTGATGTGCACTGCACTTCAGGACCGGTTCTGTAGGTGTGTCCAGTATCCAAAATCCTGCTAATGCACTTTTAATGAACTTTAGTTCACAGCAGGGGCGGCCCACCAAAAGGGGGCGCCCGGGCGCCGCCCACCCACTGGAACTTCCACCCACTGGAACTTCCATCCACTGGAACTTCTAGACTTTAAAAAAAGAAATTATAAAATAAAAATAATTATAAATATATGTATAAATGTTTTTAGTTGTGCAGGATAAATATTTTATAGGTAATGATGAGTTATATTCGTTGTTTCAAAAAACGTTTTCTGATTTGTGACGTACTTCCGGTCTCCGGGCGCACCGCTCTTATCCGTTGACTCTCATTATCAATCGCGCATGCGCATTCATTCCACATCATCGCAAAATAATGGAAAGTCGCTGGGCGCATATTTCACCGCCCTGGAGTACGTACAACATGAGGCTGTACCCACGACCTGCTGACACGTGTTTCCAGTGGTGTTTTTTTTTCTCCCTCTGGGAACAGAGGTGCTCAGGTAAGATTTAAATCAATTGAAAGCCCTTTATCTAATGGAGTCGAAGACGCAAATTCAACAATGGCAAGACTCACAGCTACATCGAATCACTCATCAACTGTCCACCTCAATATAAGGCATCCCTTTCCTCAGCTCTTCCTGTTTGCCCGTTGCAAGTCTGGTCACCTCCCTCCACCTTCCCTTCTCCACCCGGGGTTTCTGGTTCCTCGGTTCTCCCCTGTTCTTCGTCCCGCCTGCACCTCCTGGGGTTGTCCTGCTTGCCTCCGTCCTGATCCTGTGGCTGTGTGCGCTCCTGCTTCCTGTTCCCTGCAACCCAGCCGGTCGAAGCAGATGGCCGCTTGTCCTAAGCCTGGTTCTGCTGGAGGTTTCTTCCTCACGGGGGAGTTTTTCCTTCCCACTGTCGCTTCGTGCTTGCTCAGGATGGGAGTTCTGCGTTGGTGTTTGTCTCAGGGTTGACCGGAGCCGACGGCCGCTGGCTGACCGTCATTCACGTACCAGTGGGATGGATTAGACGTCTGCGATCCCGACTCACCACCGGGTTCGGGTCCCGGGGGGAAGATATCCATAATCTATCTCCCTATGCCGGACATTCAAGCTCTCAGCAGTCCGGCATGCATGCCCTCCGCCGGGGCCCGAGCGCCAAAGAAACCCTAATCAATAAAACATTTTAATTGTATTACTCTCTCTCGTTTTGTGAGTCTCTCCAGGTTGAAATGCCTATTTGCCATTTCTGACTGATATGCCTCACAACTTTTAATTAGAAGTATCTGTTTTTTTGTGAAAATAGAAGCCAACCGTTATCAGACTATGTGAATATTATTGGTCTGGATGCTATGTGGACAATTTTAACAGCAGTCATTAATGCATGCCTTATTGAAATATTATTTACACGTAGCTGTCGGCTCATTTAAAAAAAGTTGCAACACTCCCGCATCATTTTGGTCAGGCAGAGAGAGACGTGCATGTGGGTTGTTTACACTCGTGGGGTCCCCCTGTGAGACAAGGACCTGAGAGCTCAGCTGACACAACTCAAGCTTCATTGAAAATTGTAAAAGCAGTAATTGTTAATTTGCCTTCTTGCCGTACTGCACACACAGGTAAGCGATCAATGAGTTAATAAAACACACAGACATGAGCGAACTGTGAGCGTAACACTTGTGTAACAGCTGGTGCTGTCTGTCACATGCTATGCTAGGTTGTTAGCTGTGTTTATGAACGATATAAAAGTTGCTGCTAGTTATAAACCTGAACGTCTGACGACTTGTCAGCTCATGAACTTGTTTTTTACTCCTCAGAGAGTCTGTTGTTACTTGTTCTCTCTTTGTTTAAACAGCAGTTTGTAATGGTGTCATTGTCAAAATGAAATAATTATTAATTGAAATTTGAGTCTCAGTCAGATGTAATCTGTCAAAAGGACCATCAAAGGATGCATTTCTTCAGGAAACTAAGGAGTTTAAATGTTGACTGTACCTTCATGAAAATGTTCTACAGTTGTTTTATAGAATCTGTTCTCACTTTTTCATTTCTTTGTTGGTTTGGGCTGATGAACTTAAAAAAACAAAATTGTTTACAGTGTGTCATTAAAGAATGCGGGAAAATAATAGTTATTCAATTGAATGACATCTTGGATCTTTATAAGTTCAGTACTATGTCTAGGCTAAAAAAATCTTGGCAGATCCCACTCATCCCCTACACGCTGAGTTCAATCTGCTGCCTTCAGGTAGAAGATACGGCATACCAAAGTGTAGAACAAACACATTAAAAAACTCCGTCCCCTCAGCCATTGGATTTTTAAACAAAAAATAGTTTGATTATCTCATTCTTGTGTATTTTTATCTTGCATCTTACTTGATGTTTTTAAGGAAGAACTATTTGCTCTTTTTAAAGTGAAACTCAACACAGGTTGAGACGGTAACTCCTCCCCCAAAGCCGATTGAAAATCTCCCTCAAAATGGGCGTGTCGAGAATCATCAGGGGAGGAGGTTGGGGGTTGTCCTGCGTTCACGCCCCCTCTAGTGGTAAACTCCCACCCCTTCCCAAGTTTAGATTTCAAAATGGCGGATAGTCGCATCTTCAGTAAGTAAATACCTAAACTTGTACTAAAATAACAGTTGTAAAATGTTGTTGCGTTTATTTAATCACACACACACAGCTTAAGCGTATGCTTCTGAACACAGAACACATTGCGTGTTTGTTTGTCCAGCACTTTGGTGGACTTGTTCCTGTTTAAAGTGCTCTATAAATAAAATGGTATGGTATGGTATGGTACATTAAAAACCTGTGTTGCATGGCATGCGGTGTGCGGCTGTGTTTTTGTCGTTTGTCACTTTAATTTGCCACATCTTACTACTTAGCACATTACAAAAGTAACGTTTCATAATAAATTTTATAATAAAATATTGATTTCTCCTACCCTCATTTTGTTTGACACTTTGGCTTATTTTTGTTATGCAACCCACAACTAAACACACGTTGTTTTTTGAATTGACTATAAATTAGCACCAAACAGTGGTAAAATATTTTATTTGGTTTCCAAATATCTGTGTTTAAAAACATTATATAAGCTTGTACAATATATATTTGTCAGGACGTGTATACAGTATTTGTTTAAGCTATGTGTCAGCTAATCAAAACTGGGTACAGCACAGCTGATAAGATTTATGAGAAATAATATTTCTTAAAGACCGTGTAAAGTGAAATTAAATTTGTGTTTTTATTTTGTCACACGGCATAAATATGTGTTATTAATCACCCATATAAATCTGACTGATTAAAAACATTGATTTCCTTATAAAATTAAGTCTCAAAAATCATGAAAAAACATGATTTTGACTTGCTCTAGAACGCTGGGGGCGTGTCGCACGTGGGCGTGATTTCAGCGCAGTACTGCGCCATGTCCAGCCCCCTTCAGAGCTGAGCTGTGTGGGGAGGCATACGGGGGAAGCAGAGATCACCTGCTCTGTTTTTATCTGAGTTCTGGCTTCCAGCAGCTCCTTTTTCCAAGAGTTACGCTGTTTTTAGTGCACTAACAACTCTGGTTATGTTTTTAAAGTTGAGGACACATAACTCCGCTGTTATAATCAGCGCTATTTTAGAAGATGAGCGGACTCGCGGTCCGAACCGGTCACATCGCATGCGGGGTCTGATCGCCACACACACACACACGCGCGCGCGCGCGACCCGGTCACATCGCATGCGGGGTCTGATCGCCACACACACACACACGCGCGCGCGCGCGACCCGGTCACATGCATGCGGGGTCTGATCGCCACACACGCGCGCGCGCGGGGGGGGGGGGGCGGAGGTGCGCGGAGGTGCAGGTGGCATGTGGTCGCTCCAGCAGCACGCCAGTACTGGAGGGAGACGGTCGGTAGCGAGTGAACGGCTCCACCGAAGAACGCATTTATAACGGCTGGAGCTGCAGGGGGTGGGGCTTGTGACCGCGTGACGAAACGCGGTCACATTTAAACCACGCCTAAAAAATCCTGAAAGAGAAATGTGTTTATACACAGTTTGATCTATAACTCCAAAATTAATTGAGCTACAATTTTGAGACTTTTTACTCATTTACAAGATTACAATTACGACATTTATGTTTATTGAAGAAAATGTTGAAATTCACTTTACACGGTCTTTAATGCAAACCAAACCAAGTGCAATGAATTTAACAATACTGTGTATCCTTTAAAATATTATTTTCAGATAACTGTAATGACTCAAGCACCCAGCAGCCACACAGAGTAATTGCAGCCAGGATTACTTTAACCAAGAAGAAGAAGAAGATGATGCAGAGAGTCTCGGCAAGAGCTGCTCCATCTCTTGAGACCTGCATCCATGACAATGTTGGGTGCTACAGCTGAGACCCTGTTTGCTTTCTGGCTGGCAGGTGGAGCATCCTGAAGGTGGTCTCGAGTGTTTGGGACTGCTGTTCTTCTGTCCACTGCGTCCATACAGAGGAGCTGGAGGTGGTGTCCCGTGTGTTTTCAGGGCTGACATGACACAGAACCTTTTGTTGTTTTGAATTAACTTACTGTTAAAGACTGTGTAAAGTGAATTTCAACATTTTCTTCAATAAACATTATAAATGTCATAATTGTAATCTTGTAAATGAGTAAAAAGTCTCAAAATTGTAGCTCAATTAATTTTGGAGTTATAGAGCAAACTGTGTATAAACATATTTCTATTTCAGGATTTTTTAGGCGTGTTTTAAATGTGACCGCGTTTCGTCACGCGGTCCTCATTAGTATAGCCCCACCCCCTGCAGCTCCAGCCGTATAAATTCGCCTCGGTGGAGCCGTTCACTCGCGAATCGCAGATAGCATCAGATAGCAATAGCATAGATATTTTGTTCATTGTTAGCTAGCTAATCAATTATGCCTCATTCGTGCATCTTCCCTGGATGTCGCAATGGTCAGGGCACCCGTACAAATCATAACATGTTTTTATACCGCGTGGTTTTATACCGAGTATCTGTAATACCTGGATAGGTCAATGGATAAAGCGCTTGCCTTCCGTCCCAAACCTCATGGGTTCAAATCCCTGTCTGCCTCTCCACTGTGGGACACGAGCAGGACGAGCGCAGTTGCGCTGAAACCACACCCACGCACTGACACGCCCCTAGCATTCCAGGGCAAGGCAAAATCATGTTTTTTCATGATTTTTGAGACTTAATTTTATAAGGTAAACAATGTTTTTAATCAGTCAGATTTAAATGGGTGATTAATAACATATTTATGCCATGTGAAAAACTAAAAACACACATTTAATTTCACTTTACACGGTCTTTAATAAAATGAATCATAAACAACTAGTTTTTGTAATCAATTTGTTTATTTATTTATTTTTTGCCTCATGCATGAGGACAAATCTGGGACACGTTGCAACTAGGGATGGGGCAGATCCGATCCAGTATCGGTATCGGTATCCGATACCAGCATTATTTAAGTATCGGGTATCTGATCAAACCTGCCGATACTTTTCCGATCCAGCTTCAAAGAGCACTTGTGTTCAATCACAATCTGTGACTGCCCTTTTTAACATTGTGTGAGATAAACCCAATCCCAAGTAACAGAAGAACGTTCTGAGAACGTTCTGAGAACGTTATTTTTAGGTTACGGGAACGTTCCCTCCTAACGTTCTGAGAACGTTCTGGTGTGGAGTTTTCTCGTGGTTCTCAGAACGTTAGGTAGAACGTTCTGAGAACGTTCTGAGAACGTTAGGTGAGAACGTTAGGTGAGAACGTTCTGAGAACGTTCTCAGAACGTTCTGAGAACGTTCTGAGAACGTTATTTTTAGGTTACGGGAACGTTCCCTCCTAACGTTCTGAGAACGTTCTGGTGTGGTGTCCATAGCAAGTATGTTGCACCTCGTTCCCTTCCTTCAGGGAACATGAGTTATGGTGGATAACTTTCAGTTTTCTTGACTCAAAAAAAAAACAAAACAACAACAAACAAAACAACAAAACACAGTGGCTGTGTCTCAATTCAGGGGCTGCATCCTCATGAGTGCGCATTTGTCGGCCGCATACGTCATTGCCCCGCGCGGAGGACTGTCCCAATTCGAAGACTCCTCCTCATGCGGCCGAGGAATGCGGCCTACTTCCTGCCGAAATCGAAGGATGCATTCGTGGAACCTTCAAGACGGAGGCTATCCCAGAATTCATAGCGCCAGCAGAGATTTCGCGGGGGGGGTGGGACTTTCTGCGTGCAGGGTCGGGGCTGCTGCGTGTTGTTGAGTCATCAGCTGTTCTGACAACAACCTCAGCGCGAATATTCATTCAACCTTTATTTAGTCATCTCAAACAACCTCAGCGCAAATATATCTCATTAAAATTGAACTACAGAAACGACAAAAAAAACGTGTTAGCTGAATATATATTAGTGTTTCTGACTTTACTGTTTTTGAAGAACTGATTACAAATCAGATTACTTTACACGTGCATAGCAAGGATTTTCCAAGGGGTGATCTGTTAAAACTCAGAGTGGACCTATGAAAAGCAAGTTGTTCAGTAGCTCAATTGGTTAATCAACCTGCGGTTGGCGCAGAGATAGTTTTCGCGAAGCTGGTTCGAATCTCACTCTGTACGGTTAAAACTTATTTTACGTTTGTCTTTTATTGGATAAAAGTTTCACAAACTCCTTCTTTTTAATCTCAGTCCTCATTTTTTTATCCAATAAAAGACAAACGTAAAATAATTAATTACGTTTGTCTTTTATTGCAGTGTTTTTCAACCATTGTTCCGTGGCACACTAGTGTGCCGCGAGTGATCGTCAGGTGTGCCGTGGAAATTATCCAATTTCACTTAACTGGTCTAAAAAGATTTTTTGAAAATGAATTAATTATCTAATAATATGCCATTTTTGAGTGTCTGTGCTATAGTGTCTAGTGGCGTAATCATGTAATTTCCTTATTGCTAGATAGATGGCAGTATGGAACATAGCATTGCACATTAAAACAAGAGAAGTAGTGATGCATGAACGTGACATGTAGCAGTGACAGCATTGCATTCTAGCTAGCTGCTAGCAAGACTATGACAGTGATGGAAAAGTTTTTGAAAAGAAAAAATACTAACTCCGACCTGGTCCCTGGACAAAATTCGGACCCAGATGTAGGCCCTAGTATAAGTGGATATCAGAAGAAGGCAGATACCGCGAGCTCGAGACAGTACAGTGAGAGTTACATTTCGTTTGGATTTAGCCTACTTTTACCGGAGACGCAACAACACAGACTCCGTTGTGCCTGGTGTGCGGTGAGAAGCTGTTTATTTCATTCCTATTCAAGACACTTTGATAAGAATGACTATATATTTAATATAGGCGGATACAGAGTATCTTTGTTTACAATTTTGGTTGGTGGTGTGCCTCGTGATTTTTTCAATGAAAACACTGTGCCTTGGCTCAAAAAAGGTTGAAAAACACTGTTTTATTGGATAAAAGTTTCACAAACTCCTTCTTTTTAATCTCAGTCCTCATTTTTTTATCCAATAAAAGACAAACGTAAAATAAGTTTTAACTGTACCGAGTGAGATTCGAACCAGCTTCGAGAAAAGTATCTCTACGCCTATCGTGGGATGCTTAACAAGTTGAGCTACTGGACAACTTGCTTTTCATAGGTCCACTATGGGTTTTAACAGATCGCCCCTCGTTCTTAACAAACAGTAAACTCAGAAACACCATACAGTATATACATGTATTCAGCTTAGTAATATATTTTAGCGGCGTCCCTTCTCTTTCCACACACACACACACCAAGCGCGCACACAAGAACTTCCCACCCATTTCAAGAGAACGCCCCACCCACTTCAAGGCCGGCAAACCTGAAGGCTAGACCGTCCCATTTCAGCAGTTTCGCTCAGCCCACCCGGCCTTGTGAGTGCGTTGCCTACTCGGCCCAGCTAGGCTGGGTCCTCATGAGGATGTAGCCCCTGAATTGAGACACAGCCAGTAACATCAGCAACACGGTCCCCTTTGCTCTTCCAGCCGACATAAAGGGCGGGGGTCATCATTCCCCCCTCCTTCATGGCTCACGGGGTGTTAGCCTAATCCATAAGCCCCAGCTGGGTGCCTCGGGTCTGTCTGCAACAGACAGTGCCAGAGGAGCCTGCAAACAGGCCCGCCAGTCCTCACAAAGACAGGTGAAGGGGGGGCACGTGCTACAGTCCCTGACCCGTTGTAAACCACGTGGCCGGCAATACACAAATCAAACAAACCTTTGACACGTCCGCGCTCTAGGGGGGCGCGTCGACAGAACCTGGCAGCCTACCTTCCTGGCCACTAGCTCCTATTCAATGGATTCCAGTAAGTGACGGGGGGTCACGACCGAAGCCCACAGGCCATAACCAGTGTCACACGTTCACAAAGGAAGTGGTGATAACATTGCAGTATGTGTAAACACTCAATGCAGAGCAGAAATGGCACCAGGGCTAAATCAGTTTCCTCTTCCCTTTAATCGAAGGGGACTGGACTTTCTGTCACCAGCCAAGCTAAAACTGCTCAACACGGAGGACCATTTTACCATACCATACCATTCCATTTTATTTATAAAGCACTTTCAACAGGAACAAATCCACACCAAAGCTACCATACCATACCATTTTATTTATAAAGCACTTTCAACAGGAACAAGTCCACACCAAAGTGCTGGACAAACAAACACGCAACAGGCAACACAGACAATGAAGTACAACACGAAAAACATAAAAACATTGCAGATCATAAATAAAACGATCCAATACAAATCAGCTGGCATTGAAAGCAATGGAGTAGTAGTGAGTTTTTAACCGGGATTTGAAAACTGAGAGGGAGGGGGCCTGTTTGATGAGCAGCGGTAACTCGTTCCAGAGTCTTGGGCCTGCTACAGAGAACGCCCTGTCACCCCTGCGCTTAAGGCGAGTTTCTGGAACTATTAAGAGTACCTGATCCTCTGACCTCAAAGCACGTGGAGGGACATATGGGTGTATCAGATCCGAGAGATAGGCGGGGGCGAGACTGTTCAGCGATTTGTAGACATACATGAGAATTTTGAATTGGATTCGAAGATGAACCGGTAGCCAGTGAAGGGAGGCCAAGACTGGTGTAATGTGCTCTCTTTTGCGTGTGCTGGTTAAAAATCGGGCAGCTGCGTTCTGAACCAGTTGTAATCGTGCAATGGTGGCTTGACTGACGCCAAGCAGAAGTGAATTGCAGTAATCAAGCCTAGATGTAATGAATGCGTGAATCACTGTCTCCAGGTTGTTTTTTGATAATATGGGCTTCAGCTTAGACAGACGCCTCAGCTGGAAAAAACAGGATTTGACGATCATGTTTACATGACTGTTGAGTTTCATGGAAGGATCCATTATCACTCCCAGATTTGTGACTTTTTGTTTTTCGGACAGGGGTAGAGCAGAAAGGTCAATGCAGTGGTTTGAGGTTGTGTCATTGGGAAGGAACAATATGGCTTCAGACTTCTTAATTGAA
>JBBPBX010076947.1:0-16984 GCA_038048925.1 Garcialebias charrua
TTGTAAAGGGGTTAAAGGGGGGGTCAGTTTAATACTGACCTCCTTTTTACCTTAATTTACTTATTCAGATTGAATAGTAATTTCACGGATTCTCTTCTTTTTCAGTTTATTCAATATTTCTGTGATCTTTATGATGGATAAATAAACAGAGCCATTAAGTGACAATGGACACGTTAACTTAGTTTGATATGTCAAAGAGACACTATCATTTATTTAAAATAAATCAACTAAATTAACACCATTACACTTGATTGACATGATTTCACTTTCTTTCAATTTAAAACGTCAGCACACTTAAATTCAACACAACAGACATAAATATTGGATGTTAACATATTTAGTCTGTGGGCTCTTTTAGCTTAAAAATATAGTTTCCAGCTTAGATAGAGAGGGGAAAGAGTAGGAGGAATAAGAGGTTGGAGAGATTAAGTTATTTA
This sequence comes from Garcialebias charrua, assembly GCA_038048925.1. Lineage (NCBI taxonomy): Eukaryota > Metazoa > Chordata > Actinopteri > Cyprinodontiformes > Rivulidae > Garcialebias > Garcialebias charrua. The sequence goes on from JBBPBX010076947.1 coordinate 438, forward strand.
TCTCGAGTGTAACCAGAGATGACACATTCCATCCGACTTCGGCTAAATCCCAGGTACGTTTGTAAACCGCTCTTTACCTTTTGACGATGCGTCTGATAAAGATATTGCCAGCCTCCCAGGTGCACAGAGTCCTTCCGGCCCTCGTACGTCTGAACTGGTCGTTTACTTCCAACGTCTCCTCGGATCCGCGTCAGCCGTCAGAAACATGTGGCAGCTTCTGGCTGACTTCAAGACGAGATGTTTCTCAAAGGAAGTTCATTAAGAACTTTGGAGCTTTTGCTCGGGGAACTGGATGGAGACGTCCATCAGTTCTAGCTGACAAGTTAGTCTTTGGCTCTTGACCAAGCTTGACCAGCTGCAAGGCAGAGAGCTTTCAGGTCTCCGTCCATTCAAACTCTTTGTCCATTCAAAGACTGAAGCGTTTCCGCACAGTTAGAACTTAAAAGCAGGAACACAGAGAGGAGTTCACTTGCTTTATCAAACCCAAGGTTACAAGCCAGCAGCAGAGAGAAATGTTTAGGAAAAAAGACAGATAACGCTGGAGCCCTGCTCATCAGACTGTCTCTGAGTTTCTAAACAAAACCGTCCGGTCTCTGTGACCCGAAGGCTTCACCTTTAAACACAGCAGTGAAGACAGTAATTAACACATTTCAGAATAACACAGCATAAAAGCACATATCATGAAAATGAGAAAAGTTATTCTTGATTACATTAGAATAAAATCAAGATATAGAAATAGTCTCTTTTAGTGACTATATGTCCTCAGATTATAACTAATGGAATAATTGTGTTAAATGTCCTGCTTTACTGAGAGGTCAGTAAAGGTCATCACTGGACAGTTCAAAAGTACACAGGTGTCTTAAAAGTGGACAAGGTCATGTCCACTACATGTTCAACTTTCTAAATGGTGGATACCCGGAAGTTAGTTCATTACCATACCATATCAGTTTATTTATAAAGCACTTAAAAATACAGCATCAGCCGTCCAAAGCGCTGTACAAGAACAAGAACAAGCACAAAACAATAAAAACAATCAATCTCATTCATATAAATATCAGAACATCACAAATAAAATAATACAACATTAAAACAGAGATGTGAACTCATTCTGGTTTAAAAGCCAATGAAAACATATGTGTTTTTAAACGAGTTTTAAAAACAGATATTGATGGGGCCTGCCTGACCTTCAGTGGCAGCTCGTTCCACAATTTAGGAGCCAGAGCTGAAAATGCTCTGTCTCCTCTGGTCTTATAAAAGGTTTTCGGGACTGCTAAAAGCATCTGGTCAGCGGATCTAAGAGCACGTGATGGCACATAAAGGTGAAGCAGTTCAGACAGATAAGAGGGACTAAAACCGTTCAAAGACTTAAAAACAAACAATAAAACTTTAAAATGGATTCGAAACTGGACAGGAAGCCAATGAAGGGACATTAAAACTGGAGTGATGTGCTCACGTCTGCCTGTACCAGTCAAAAATCGTGCAGCAGCATTTTGTACCAGCTGCAACCGAGAGAGCGAGGCCTTATTTACTCCAATCAGAAGAGAGTTACAATAATCCAGGCGTGAAGTAATAAAAGCGTGGATTACTGTCTCTAAGTGGTGTCTAGAAAGGAGGGGCTTGATTTTTGACAGGCGCCTCAGATGAAAGAACGAGGACTTAACCATGCTGTTGATGTGACAGTCCAGTTTCAGGCAGGGGTCAATTTTCACTCCTAGATTTGTCACAATCGACTTTTCATATGGGGCCAAAGAGGAAAAATCAAAAGTGGTGGGACTGTCTGGAGCACTAGATTTAAAGACCATAACCTCAGTCTTTTTATCATTAAAATGGAGGAAATTAAGTGCCATCCACCCTCTAATGTCACCAAGACAGTCCAGAAGAGACTGCGTGAAGCCATTTTGTTTTACAGGAAAATAGACTTGACAGTCATCCGCATACAAATGAAACTGCACACCATGCTTTCTGAAAATAGAACCGAGTGGCAGAAGGTAAAGTGAGAAGAGAAGAAGACCAAGGATAGATCCCTGGGGTACACCCCAGGGGAGGGCAGCAGATGCAGAGGTAAAATGATCAATCTTCACACTGAAAAAAATAAAAAAACTTTGATTTGAAAGGTAGGACCTAAACAACTGCAGAGCTGAGCCAGTGATGCCCACCCATTTCTCCAATCTGGAGATAAGAATTTCATGGTCGACTGTGTCAAAAGCAGCTGTTAAATCTAAAAGCACAAGTAAAACACAGTTTCCAGAATCCAGCGATAAAAATATGTCATTAAAAACCATTAGAAGAGCAGATTCAGTGCTATGGTAGGTTTTAAAACCAGACTGGAAGACCTCCAAAATTTTAAATTCATCCAAAAAGTCCTTTAGCTGGGTGTAAACAACTTTTTCCAATATTTTTGAAATAAAAGGTAACTTTGAGATTGGCCTAAAGTTGGACAAAGAGGTAGGATCAAGGTCAGGTTTTTTCAATAATGGCTGAACCATTAAGTGGCTTTACAGTAGTAGAGTACCCCTGAATGAACCGTCCGTAGTATCCAGCAAACCCTAAAAAGGATTGGAGCTCTTTAAGATTAGTGAGGATCGGCCAGGTCTTTAAGGCCTGAACTTTCTCAGGGTCGGTTTCGACTCCTCTCAGATACAATGTGGCCAAGATATTTTACTGACCTTTGGAAAAATTTGCACTTTTCTGGCGCCAGTTTCAAACCATTATGTCATCAGTCGTCCAAGGACATGCTGCAAACGCTGTTCATGTTCTTCCAGTGATGATGAGAAAATAATCAGGTCGTCAATGAACACTAAAACTTCCTTTAGGTTCATATCGCCAACACACTTTTCCATCAGTCTTTGGAAGGTTGAAGGCATGATTCTTTGCCCCCGTTGTTGGCCCGAGTTCCATCATATCTGTGCCGGGCACCACACCCCCCTCGCCGGAGAAGACGTCACCGGCGTCGAGGTAAACGCGATGGGCTCTTGGTGAAGCTGAGGACCGTTTTGGCAAGTTCGCCGGGAGTATTCCTGTCCCAGATTGGATCATTTCCTGGTCTACATGCTTCGCGGCGCTCCTTGGAACCGGTTGATTCCTGGCTGGTACCTGTTGTCGACTCGGATCAACACTTCTTTCCTCCACGTCTCACTCCTCCACATCTACGCTGGCGAAGTGCCGACCTTGGAAATCTGCAAAACTTTGCTCGGATTAATTCTTCTACTGCTTCGCCGGACCCAGTTCCTATCAGGATGGGTCTGGTAAACGCGAGGTCTGTTGCAAACAAAACTTTTATTCTGAATGATTTTTATTCGTCCCAAGGTTTGGACTTTCTCTCTGTGTTGGAAACTTGGATTTCTCCGGGTGAGTCCAGTGTTTTTTCAGAACTTTTACCCCATGGCTAATCGTATTTTAATACCCCAAGGCCCTCGGGCCGTGGAGGAGGTTTGGCTGTCATTTATAAATCTTGTTTTGGTGTGAGTGAGACAGGTCCCTCTTGTAAATGAGTCCCCGTGACTCAACGAGGCTAGCCTGTATAAATAAAGGTTGAATGAATGAATGAATGAATGTTTTGACTGTAAGCAGCTGTCCCCCCTGACTGCATTTTCTATGTTCGAACTAAGCATGTTTGAGCTTGGCTGCGCTCCTCCCCTTCTGTGCGCAGTCATCTACAGGCCTCATAAATATAATAAGGACTTCATACGGGACTTTTCTGATTTCCTGAGTGATTACATGTCCAAATATGAGCAAGTTTTATTTTTTGGAGATTTCAATATCCCGGTGTGCTACTCTGGAAAGCCGCTGGTGAAGGATTTTTTTAGATGTAGTGGATGCTTTTGGCCTCACTCAATCAGTGAAGGGCCCAACTCATGAACGTACGCACACTCTCGACCTTGTCTTGTCTTATGGTTTGACTATTTTTAACTTGGAAATTGGTGATGCATTGTTTTCAGACCACATGCCAATTTTATTTGATTTTATTCCTGTTTTTAAACCTGTTAAACCCTTTTTTTAAACCTTTTAAGGGTTTAACAGGTTAGGGAATTTGGGTCTCTGGTGTGCTGCAATGGTTTTACATCTCTGTTGTTCAGAGCACCTGGGACTCAATTTTATATACACTTTAGACATTCATTCATAAACATCTTCATATAAGTCACATATAGGGAATGGAGTGAGCACTATGGCTATGGGTGGCGGGATGACATCAATCTCGCCCCCATGCCTATGCTCACTCAACATTATGCATCTAGACAATTAGGGCCTGGGTTAGAGTTGGAGTGGAGGGGAAACTGGTACAATGCTAGCCTTTGCTCCTTCTCTTTCCCTTTTAAGTACACTTTACAACAACACTCACCAACAGTACATTTGGGGACGGGGGTGTGTGTGTCGGGGTCTTGATTTGTTAATTTCAATTTTATTTATTTATGTATTTATTTATATATATATATTATTTATTTATTTTTCTCTTACCCCCCTGGTTGCCTGGCGGACATTCTGGGGGTGGGCCGTCAGGGGTTGTGCTGGGGTGTGGGGGGGTTCGGGGCCTGCGGGTTCGCCGTGGGCGGGGCTGGCAGTGCGCTCCCTCTGGGGCTGCTTGGACTCGGGTGTCCTGTCCTGTCGGCAGGGCGCGGGGTGGGCCGGATCTTGGACGTCTGCTGCTCTCCACCCCAGAATGAATGGGTCTACCTCCTGGGTTTGGATGTGGGCTGCCCCATGTAGGGAGCAGGTACATGTCTTGGACCTAGGGGGTATAGAGTGTGCATCGGGATTATGAATGGAGCGTGTCGTTATTGTTTGTCTTTCTGTGACTGAGGGTGAGGATGAGGGTGGGTCTGAATGAGTGTGTCTGTGTATGAATGTTTAAGTGTCAGGCTGGGACTTGGACTGCCCCCTCTCTGATACTTCTGAGGCTACCCAGTGTCGCGCTCCTGCCACGTGGCCCCCTGGTGGGTGTTCCTCTGCCTACGGGCGTGCTTGGGGCCCTCACTATCTGGGGCTGGGCGCTTGGGCGTTTGTCAGCTCGGCCTGGTGGCTGCCTGGTGGGGCTCGGGTCCTCTGGTCCTGTCAGGTCTGGACCTGAGGGATGGGCGTCCCCGGTGCCCGAGCCTCGGTGACCGGCCCTGGGGCTACGTCGGTGCAGCGGGCTCCGGCGGGGGCCTGTGTATTGTCGCTGTTGACCCCGGGGGGTCATTGTGTGTGGTCCCTGGTGGGGTTCGTCCGGTTCTTCCACTTGGTCGGATCTGGGGAGTGGACGAGTGGCTCGTCCTGTTCGGGTGGTCCTGGGGACTCTGGGCTCGGGGTCCTTCCTGGGGTCTTGGGCTTTGATCGCCCCTTCGTCTGTCTCGGGCTTTGGGGGGACGGGTCTCTGATGCTTCACAGTCGCTACTAAATGTTCTATTGGAGGAACCTTATTCACTTATGCATGCTCACAACCACACACAAATGGATGCAGGGATGTATATGTAGATGTATGTAGATGGGTATATAAATGAATATAAATATATATGTATGTATATTGTATATATATTTGTAGGTATGGGTATCAGAGTCAGAGTCAGAGTCAGAGAGTCTTTATTGTCATTTGCACCGCATGTGGTACATGAGATGAAAACGAGATTATGTACACGAGGTCCCAGTTACATCCAACAACAAATGAAAGAGAAAAACAGTAATAACATCGAGAACTAACTAAGAAAAACATCAACTAGTAATACACTAAGCCTAATATAGTGGGAATAAACAGCAGCACGAACATGAGTTTGTATGAGCAGATGGTCACAGATGAACACAGATGAACACAGCAACAAGAAAACATATCAGCATCACCATGATGTGATATTTTGCAGTGTTTATTTTAATTTTATTTTTATTTATTCATGAGTCTAACAGCCTCAGGGTAGAAGCTGTTCCTCAGTCTAGTGGTTCTACACTTGATGCTCCTCAACCTCCGTCCTGAGGGGAGTGGGGCAAAGAGTGAGTGTGCTGGATGAGTGAGGTCTTTCATGATACAGGTGGCTCTTTTCCTGCATCTAGAGGTGTAAATGTCTGTGATGGTGGGGAGACTGACTCCAACAGACTTCTGTGCAGCCTTCACCACTCTCTGCAGAGCTTTCCTCTCTTCAACTGTGCAGCCTCCATGCCACACGTTGATGCTGGAGCACAGGATGCTCTCCACTGCACACCTGTAGAAGGAGGTGAGAACTGGGCTGCTCAGACCAGCTCGTCTCAGCCGTCTGAGGAAGTAGAGTCTCTGATGACCTTTCTTGATCAGGCTGGTGGTGTTGTTGCTCCAGCTGAGGTTATCATTCATGTGTACACCCAAGTATTTGTAGCTATTTGTAGTATGTGTATTTATAGAAATCTACTGCAAGGTCATGAATATTATCAGTCTTTATGCTTGTATGTTTCGTTGCTGTGTTCTGTCATGTGCTTTGCAGGATTGTGGACGGAGGTTTGGTGTGTTTGCCTTGTGCTCTTTCTGTGGATAATTGTTGTTTTGTTGTCTCACTTTCTCTTTTCTTTTTCTTTCTTTCTTTCTTTCTTTCTTTCTTTCTCTCTATTAAAAAAATACATATTGGAGTGAGAGGATGGCTATAAGGTGTGAAGGGAGGCCATCTATAAATGAAAAAAAAAAAAAACCTGTTAAACCCTGTACTCCTGCTCGAAGCTGCCATGTTTTTAACTCATCCACTGCTGCTCATTTTTCCACTGCCTTTAATCATTTAAATACACAGCTCTCTGTGTCTCTTAGCACTGAGGAGCTTTCACTATATTTTGATTCTTTATGCAACACTGTTTTGAATGATGTGGCCCCAATTAAAATCAGCCGTTCAAAGCCTAGATCTGACCCGTGGTTGAGTGACCATACCCGTGCCATCAGGCAGGTATGCAGGAAAAATGAACGCAAATGGAGAAAGGATGGTCTCCAAGTCTCATTTGATATGCTGAGAGTTGGTGTCGCTATCAACAAGCTGTAAAAACAGCCAGAGGCAAATATTTCTCTGACATTATTGTTGCCAACTCTCACAATCACCGTGTTCTTTATGATACAATCAACACTGTCCTCAATTCACATGAACTAGTTCCTCTTGAAGCATCCAAAGAACGTTGTGATAAGTTTCTTCAAATATTTTTGGACAAGGTTACGAACACTAGGGCTTGCATTTCTTTTCCTTCCCATGGCCCTTCCATCCTGGTCCCCTGTCCTGCATTTTTTGATCATCTGGAGCCTATTTCTCTCTCTTGTCTTGAGAAACTGGTCACCAGTATGCAATTGTTACGGCTGGCTCAGGCCGAACACATTAAAGGGACACAAGAAACGAGAAGGCAGAAGGTAAATTAAAAGGCTTTATTGAAAAACTGCCTGACAGGGTAAGATGGACCCCTGCACTTCTCCCTCCAGGTGCGGAGTGCACCTTCTTCTGGAACAGGGTAATGGAAGGAGCAAAAATAGACAAAGGTTCAAACGAAAGGTGGACAGAGTGAGTCAGCCAAAAATAAAATAACGTCACCAGCGCAGGGCCAACCCATAAAAACAGGGCCGTTGAAGCCTGTCTGGTGACGGACTACCTAACCAAAAGGGGACTCTAGGAGTATAAAGAAAAAAATGATATAACTGGACTACCGATCTCACTCTGTCATTAGGCAAACAAAAAGACTCCAAACAGCTGGTCACCTCTCGACCAGCCACACAACCTCCTGGTTAAACAAAGCTAACCAAACCACACAGGTCAGCCTCCCTCTTCTGAGCAGGATCTAAATGTCACCAATGCAACCTACAGCCACCAAGTGCACTAAGCACAACAAAGCCAAAAATGAGCAACCACTCCTAAGTGCGTCAAGCACAGTCAAAATTCACAAGCACAAATGAGCAGACACTTTCTAAGTACATCTAGCACAGTCAGGACCAAACATGAGCAATCAGCTACTCACCAACATTCTTCTCAACAGAAGATCAACCTTCCAGACAGGGACGGGCGGCGAACACCCCACAGTGCCATACAGTACCCAAACAGCTCAGCAAAAAGCAACCACACTCTGAGCTCACAACTCTCCGCATCCAAGCATCCTCACCTTGGAGTTTATATAGGAGTGTCACTCAGGTCCTTCTGGCTGAACACACATGCCTGATCATAATCAGACTAATTAAAAAATAGGCGTGCCCAAGGCACAACAAGACTGCACCTAACACATACAAAAACCTGTAGGTGTCAGCATGGGCAGCTTCCTCAGGATACATATCACCTCCACCACCAGTGTTTTGTATGGGGGTGATGTGGATGCCTGGTGAAAACATCTCACATCCGCACATGCAAAATAAATAGGACCCTAGAGAGTAACAATGTAGCGGTCACAACAGACAAACGGACTAAAAACATCATTAAAACTAGTCCGCCTAACCGCTAACATAATCAATATCATGTTATCTTAAAATGTTCTGAAGCCAAACAGGCGACGCTTGTCTAGGCTTACTCTGTAAGACTTATTTTTGTTAACAGACACCAAACCAACATCAACATCATGACCAAGGATGCCAGTGGGAGAGTGGATACTCTTCACAACAGCCAGAGGGAAACTGTCATTTTCTGCACCTGGCAGCTCCACCATGTCAGCTGCAACAGCACTGTTCCAAGCCATACTGTAAGCACAGTAGAGACAGTTAGACTCAGAATCATTTACAACATGTCCTATATAAGGCAGTAGCATTTTATCTCTCACAGACAGTAACATGTTGTGTTCTTCAGACCCATCTCTTGCTTTAGGTTGAGGCGACGGTCCCATGTCATCCACCACCACTTTCTCTTTGATTTCTGTAGTGGCAGAAACGGGACATAAAGGAGCAGGAGAATGTGTCACGTGTGGCTTCATCTCTCTTAGGCTCACTGGGACATCCTCTTCCTCAGAGCTAAATAAAAAACATTCCCTCAGTTCAAAGTCATCCTCCTTTAGCTCTTCTAGGTCTGTTATGTCCTCATCTGACTGAACTGGGGTTTGTTCAGTTTTAAATTCAATGTCAGGTTTAGTTTCATGTTCAGTGTCAAACAATGAAAAACAGTCACTTAGAATGATGTCTTCTTTCTTCTCATTCCCTTCTGGTCGATGCTCTTCAGGTACCTCCTCCTGTTGAGGTATGAGAGGCTCACCTGCTTGAGTGCTAGACCCCGGTGTCGTCTTCACTTGACACGTAAGGAGACTTGAACATTGTTTTTCCCTTTGTTCAGCATGGAGCTCTAATTCCAGAAGATGCTTCTTCTCATGTAGAGCGGCTAGAATACTTTGACTTTTGACTTCTTGTTCTTTTAAGAACAATTGATGTTTGAGTTGTAGCTCCCTTCGGGCGACCTCGAACTGTTGTGAAATAAGTTATTTTTCTCTCATTATTTTATCTTCGAGTTCCTTTTGTCTGAAAGCAGCTTCTTCTCTCAGACGCTCTTGATCATCAAGCTCAGGAAATATCCAAAGCTGGACCAATTCACATAGCAGTTCACACTCTAGCCAATCCTTAGCAAATTTTCTAACATCAATGTTAAAATGATCTGCTATACACAGTTTTTGTTTTTTTGTGCAGTCTGCAAAGACCTGCACAGTGTTTTTTTTTTCCATTTATAGATGGCCTCCCTTCACACCTTATAGCCATCCTCTCACTCCAATATGTATTTTTATTTATTTATTATTATTATATATATATATATTTTTTATTATTATTATTATTATTATTTTTTTATTTTATTTTTTATAGAGAAAGAAAGAAAAGAGAAAGTGAGACAACAAAACAACAATTATCCACAAAAAGAGCACAAGGCGAACACACCAAACCTCCGTCCACTATCCTGCAAAGCACATGACAGAACACAGCAACGAAACATACAAGCATAAAGACTGATAATATTCATGACCTTGCATTAGATTTCTATATATAAACATACCCATACCTACAAATATATAGACAGTATATATACATATATATTTATATTCATTTATATACCCATCTACATATATCTACATATACATCCCTACATCCATTTGTGTGTGGTTGTGAGCATGCATAAGTGAATAAGGTTCCTCCAATAGAACATTTAGTAGCGATTGTGAAGCATCAGAGATCTGTCCCCCCAAAGCCCGAGACAGACGAAAGGGCGATCAAAGCCCAAGACCCCAGGAAGGACCCCGAGCCCAGAGTCCCCAGGACCACCCGAACAGGACGAGCCACTCGTCCACTCCCCAGATCCGACCAAGGGGAAGAACCGGACGAACCCCACCAGGGACCACACACAATGACCCCCCGGGGTCAACAGCGACAAATACACAGGCCCCCGCCAGAGCCCGCTGCACCGACGTAGCCCCAGGGCCGGTCACCGATGCTCGGGCACCGGGGACGCCCACCCCTCAGGCCCAGACCCGACAGGACCAGAGGACCCGAGCCCCACCAGGCAGCCACCAGGCCGAGCCGACCAACGCCCAAGCGCCCAGCCCCAGATAGTGAGGGTCCCAAGCACGCCCGCAGGCAGAGGAACACCCACCAGGGGGCCACGTGGCAAGAGCGCGACACTAGGTATCTTCGAGTTCCTTTTGTCTGAAAGCAGCTTCTTCTCTCAGACGCTCTTGATCATCAAGCTCGGGAAATATCCCAAGCTGGACCAATTCACATAGCAGTTCAGTCTCTAGCCAATCTTTAGCAAATTTTCTAACGTCAATGTTAAAATGATCTGCTATACACAGTTTTTGTTTTTTTGTGCAGTCTGCAAAGACCTGCACAGTGGGTTGTTCAATGAAATTCTTTAATTCAAACACCATGGTTGTGAACAAAACAGCTAATTCAGTCAGCTCACCACCAAAACAGTCCACATAGACCACAGTGATCCAAAACACAAATGCCCTCTTGCTCTTGTATGTACCACAAGCAGCAGTACACACACACACACACACACACACAGCTGACAGCACTTAACACTATCAGCACCAAAGAGAGGCTTCATTCAGATTCAAACTGCTGATTATAAGCCCAATCAGCAACTAGGAGCTGGTCCTGTCAGCTCCAGAGAGAGTGCAAACTACAGCACACAGCTGTTAAAACACACCAAATGTAAAAAAGAGATCAATAATATTCACTGCGGTCCAAAAACACTTGGCTTCAAAATACTTCACAACACTCTCAATATCTTAAGCACAAAAAACTCAATGTCTGCTCAAAACCAGACTCCCACAAACATGCACAGCAGGTGCACAGAACACATGAGCTGACTAAAGACTCAAGACTCAAGTGCTTCACTAGTCTCACAGAAACACTCCAACAAGTCTGTCCTATTCAGACAGACGAGCAGATAACTAAAAAAAAAACAGCACTTCCTCAGCAGCGCTAAAAACTCACAGCTCCTTACAAACGAGCCCCCAATACCAATTCAAATCCCGGACGAGCCATCCAAAATATGTTACGGCTGGCTCAGGCCGAACACATTAAAGGGACACAAGACACCAGAAGGTAGAAGGTAAATTAAAAGGCTTTATTGAAAAACTGCCCGACAGGGTAAGATGGACCCCTGTACCCCTCCCTCCAGGTGCGGAGTGCACCCTCTTCTGGAACAGGGTAATGGAAGGAGCAAAAATAGACAAAAGTTCAAATGAAAGGTGGACAGAGTGAGTCAGCCAAAAATAAAATAATGTCACCAGCGCAGGGCCAACCCATAAAAACAGGGCCGTCAAAGCTTGTCTGGTGACGGACTACCTAACCAAAAGGGTACTCTAGGAGTATAAAGAAAAAATGATATAACTGGACTACCGATCTCACTCTGTCATTAGGCAAACAAAAAGACTCCAAACAGCTGGTCACCTCTCGACCAGCCACACAAACTCCTGGTTAAACAAAGCTAACCAAACCACACAGGTCAGCCTCCCTCTTCTGAGCAGGATCTAAATGTCACCAATGCAGCCTACAGCCACCAAGTGCACCAAGCACAACAAAGCCAAAAATGAGCAACCACTCCTAAGTGCGTCAAGCACAGTCAAAATTCACAAGCACAAATGAGCAGACACTTTCTAAGTGCATCTAGCACAGTCAGGACCAAACATGAGCAATCAGCTACTGACCAACAATCTTCTCAACAGAAGATCAACCTTCCAGACAGGGGCGGGCGGAGAACACCCCACAGTACCATACAGTACCCAAACAGCTCAGCAAAAAGCAACCACACTCTGAGCTCACAACTCTCCGCATCCAAGCATCCTCACCTTGGAGTTTATATAGGAGTGTCACTCAGGTCCTTCTGGCTGAACACACATGCCTGATCATAATCAGACTAATTAAAAAATAGGCGTGCCCAAGGCACAACAAGACTGCAGCCAACACATATAAAAACCTGTAGGTGTCAGCATGGGCAGCTTCCTCAGGATACATAACAAATCATTGGGTTCCCCCTTGATGTTGTACCTCCTTGTTTTCTTAAGGAGGTATTTTCTACAGTTGGCTCCTTTGTCCTAAATGTGATCATTAGCAGCTTGATGTTTAGCGTGGTACCAAGCAATTTTAGACCTTGATCCTACCTCTTTGTCAAACTTTAGGCCAATTTCAAAGTTACCTTTTATTTCCAAAATATTGAAAAAAGTTGTTCACACCCAGCTGAAGGCCTTTTTGGATGAATTTAAAATTATGGAGGTCTTCCAGTCTGGTTTCAAAACCTACCATAGCACTGAATCTGCTCTTTTAAGGGTTTTTAATGACATATTTTTATCACTGGATTCTGGAAACTGTGTTTTACTTGTGCTTTTAGATTTAACAGCTGCTTTTGACACAGTCGACCATGATATTCTTATCGCCAGATTGGAGCAATGGGTGGGCATCACTGGCTCAGCTCTGCAGTGGTTTAGGTCCTACCTTTCCAATCGAAGTTTCAGTGTGAAGATTGATAATTTTACCTCTGCTTCTGCTGCCCTCCCCTGGGGTGTACCCCAGGGCTCCATCCTTGGTCCTCTTCTCTTTTCACTTTACCTTCTGCCACTCGGTTCTATTTTCAGAAAGCATGGTGTGCAGTTTCATTTATATGCGGATGACTGTCAAGTCTATTTCCCTGTAAAACAAAATGGTTCCATGCAGTCTCTTCTGGACTGTCTTGGTGACATTAGAGGGTGGATGGCACTTAATTTCCTCCATTTTAATGATAAAAAGACAGAGGTTATGGTCTTTAAATCTAGTGCTCCTAACAGTCCCACCACTTTTGATTTTTCCTCTTTGGCCCCATATGAAAAGTCGATTGTGACAAATCTAGGAGTGAAAATTGACCCCTGCCTGAAACTTGACTGTCACATCAACAGCATGGTTAAAGCTGCACTATGTAAGTTTCTGTTGTGCTCAGGACTTAGAAATATTTTCAGCAGGGAAAAGCATTCTGCTCCCTCCCCATCAGAGCCATATATGGTTCTGAGGGGGAGCCACAGTCCGTGCTCTGCTGAACTTGAGTTCTGCTCCGCCTCTTTCTGCATGTCCGCTCGGAGCCGCTTCAATATTCTGTGTTTACATGTTAATAAAACATTCTAAAAAATAAAATAAAACCCCGAAGCATTGGTCCAACAACACAAAAACACCCTGAAATTAGCAGAGCTTCACGTAGCCACGTTGGACATGATTTAATTCACTCATGACTTCCTCATTTCTGTCAGTGTAGGTCTGGAATGTCTGGAATGCTCTGCCCCCACTACACGTCCTGTGGCAGACACTGCAAAGTTCTGTGATTATATGTTAATAAAACGTTCTAAAAAATGAAATAAAACCATGAAGCACTGGTCCAATAACACAAAAACACCCTGAAATCAGCAGAGCTTCACGTAGCCACGTTGGACATGAGTTTTTTTCCGCTCGTGACAAATCCATTTCCTCATTCCTGTCAGTGAAGGATGAAGCAATCACTTGACTTTTGGCAAAAAAACAAAACAAAAAAATCCTTCGAAGACGTCCATCTTGAAAGCCGGGTGTAGTCGCAATGACTGAACGCGCAGGCTTTGCGGAGCTTCAAAATCTGGGAGGTGCACGACCAGGCGCGAAACCTACGCGCGGGGCCAAAGCGCGGGGGCGGGGACTATGCGATTACGTCACTTTTCGCGCGCGCACCCTCGCGCCCTATGTGACGCGTCAACTATATCCGAGGCTTTAGTAGAGTTAAAGTGCGTCTTTCAGGCTGTCATCAGCCAACTGGTTGATCCACTGTGAGAGGGTGCTGATAGGTGTTTAGACACCTGTCACCTTAATAAAAACCACACAAAATAAACAAGAGAAATGAGTTAGACAGAATCATGGAAACTTTGCAAAGGGGATTAGGCTTTTTAATGTACTTCTGAAACTTGGTTGGTCTCATGAACACATTCTTGCACAAATCCGAATTGTGCAGCTATCACAAACCATTTATACAAGTAGGAGGAGGAGTTTTGACAAGTTACACAAATCTCTGACATTATACAGATAGATAAACTGCAGTCAGGGTTCTGCATGAGGCAGGAACATCTAATCAAAACATTGTACCATGAACAAACAAAGAAGTTTGTCTGTTCTTCCTCAAGGACCAACACTGTTTGTATCTCAAATTAATTGTTTGAATGTGAACAGAGAACATTATATTAAAGTGAGCTGGGTAAGAATTATTGTTCAGAGTAATTAGTTTTAGATGATAAATGTTGAACATCTCCATCATTCCATCCTCTTATCATATAAACTGATCATTATCAATTATGTGAGTGGTATGGAAAACCGACCGTCCTGTTGCCCATACAGTAACGTCCTGACAACTCAGCATCACCTTCTTAGGATGGTTTGAGAGATTTAAAGTTTTGGAGAACTCTGTGGTGATGATTGTCATATTGCATGACTCATTTCAATGTTTGTGAGGAATAAAGATTTGAGGAGAACTTTGTCGTTTGATTTTACTTGATTTTATCACTTGTTTTATTTGTTGTAGCACTTTGAGATTTTTATTAATGAAAAGTGCGGTATAAATTCAATTAATTATTATTATTATTATTATTAGTTAATATGGTCTTATTTCATGGCTCTTTTTAAAGTTTTAAGAGGAATAATAAATTCCAGAGGGGATCCATCTATTTAATCTCAAAAACTAAAAGTTTTTCCAAAGAAATAAACCCTTTTTTATTATTTAAAAGAAGTATATATATGTTAAAAAACTAATCTATTTAATTGGTGTTAAACAAATAAAAAGAACTAATCTATTTGATTTGTATTAAACAAATAATATATTTGACTTGTGTCAAAATAAAAGAACTAATACATATTCAGAGATGTAGGAAAAGCAATAATAAGAACTCAGTATGTTTGTTAAAGATGTGGGAAACAATTAAAAACACAGCAAATAAAGAGGTCCTTTATGGACACATAAAAATAAAATAAAGTGAATAAAAGATTTCAGTTCAAATTTCTGTACCCTTTCAGTGGCTGATTAAAACCAAAACAGGATTAAAATAAGCAAATAAAATGATTAAAAGTTTGGCTTGAAATTACTTTGATTTTAAAATATAGCCTAGAAAAACTAACATTATCTTAGTACCAGACATTTGTGAAATTTTTCAGCACACAGAATCACTCTGTATTTTCTTTTTGGCTAATTAACACTCATCTTTCAGAGGAGTGAAATCGTCTTCATTTTGTTCCAGACGAGTTTGGTGCAAGCTGATCAGAACACCTGTGAAAGCTTTCATCATCATTTTCTTTAAAAGTGGTATCACACAGGAGAAGAGAATGCAGAACAGGAACAACACCGTTAGAAGAGGAGTGCAGATCTTCAAAAGGAGATGCCACCATGGTCCAGAGATGAACCATGACCAAAGATCTACAGGGTTTGCTCCTCTAGTCCCACTTTCAACATAGTTCTTGAGATCACTCAGATCATGTAAAGCATCATGGATGTCTCCTCCTGTTCCTGTTTCATCTGGGATGTAGGTGCAGCATGTTTCTCCAATGATTTTACATACGCCGCCTTGTGATGCTGTCAACAAATCAAGGACAACACGATTCTGCAAGATCATCTGTTTCAGTCCGCTCAGTTCGCTCAGGGTCCCATTTGCCAAATGATAGGTGTCGTTGATAAGACGGAGGAGGGCATATCTGTTGACTTCAACGTGATCTCGTACCTCACCGACTCCCACAAATGGGAAGAGTCCTTGGAAGAATTTCTCTCCTCCATTCCAGATCCTAAATTCCCATGGAACACCGGTGGCAGTGGTAAGCCCTCCCCATCTTTTTACCTCAGGCATTGGGGACCGTCTTGTCCGGTGGGCTGAGGGTATCAGCGCTTTCCTCAGTACGAACATTGGGTTGGATAGGGGGACCAAAGCACAAAGGCCCCCCCAATCAGGTGGTAGTGCAGTGTAGGCTCTGTGACCACACAAGAAATACCAGTCAGTTAATACACGAGAGCCTTTGTCACCTGGTACTGACAAGCTGCAGTGGGTGATCTTCTGACGTCCTCTCGTTTGCAGGCTGACATTGAAGGTTCTTTGTTCAAGGAGTTGCGTGCAGTCTGTGACATCTTCAAACTTTGAACAGTTGGCCTTTGCATATGGCCGCC
>JBBPBX010076948.1:0-16984 GCA_038048925.1 Garcialebias charrua
TGTTAGGAATAATTAATTTATCCTGTCTAAGTCCTATTTATAAGATTGCATTGTTTAGCAAACATGATTTCACTACAACCACAAGTTTTCTGCTTGTTTTTCTTCCAGTGTTTCATTCCCCATCACACTGCACTCCTGTTGTTTATTCCTTTATCCACCTTTGAGCTAAAATCTTTAACTACATCTTTTTTTCTTCTATTATCGCTCACATACACTGCTGTCATTGAATATTCAATCAGTCAGGTTTCCTTGATTAATCCCTTTTTGTGCCTTTTCACAGTAAATTATTAGAGTTATGATTGCTGGCGGGATGGAGAGGGCAGCATGCAGATTTCTGATGGAGCAGAGTCCCCAGGTATCTTCATTAGCCTGATTATTCACATCCAAACACACTCCATCAACCAGTTTACATGCAAATAGGTTAATTTTATTCCAGCTCTTTGCTCACTCTACTGGCATGCAAGATTTAGTCTGGTCTGATGTCTGATGGTCTCACTACATGTCTGTTTGCTTCAGTCTCTGTTCTTATAGTCTTATAGATTGAAATATAAGATGAATGACTGATCAATATTTTATTTAGTGAAGGTTTAACAACAAATTATTTGACTCAGAGGACTGAATATTGAAGTATTTTCCATTCCTCTCTCTCTCTACATAATTTTTTATGGAATTTCTTGATTTTGCTGCCACTTGAGGTTGTCTACTGTTGACACCTAGTGGCTAAAAATTCATGCTTCATGCAGTTCATTATTTCATTGAAGTAACCACCTTGAACCTCTTGATGGCAGTGCTGTTTTCTCTACTGTGGATGATTGTCTAATTCATTTCATGACAGCTGAGTTTAAGACACATTTTTTATTATCTTAACTGTAGGTACATTTATTGCTTCCTCGGATGCTGTAGTATTTTGCATATTGCTGCACAGCAGTGACGATAAAGAGCTGATGCACTGACTGCCCCTCTCCCCTCAGGATTAGTGAATTAATGCAGCCGTTCAGACACTGAGCTCTAATCATCAGCTTAATCGTGTTTGATCCTGAATAACACAACCACGGTGCATGCATGATATGGGTGTTTTTGCAGACTTGCAAGTTAGATAAACACTTGGAATCTGTACAATATAAAACCAGCACATACAAATTTTCACCCTTTAATGGAGCTACGGTAAATTAAAACAGAAGGAAGATGCTCTCAGAACAAAACAGAATATTTTGATTTTTCTTGTAATTTTTCAGAGTATTTACCTCAAGGAAATAATAATCTTTTACTCTCCCACTTATGTAAATGCAAATGCTTCCTAATTGTTTGCTATTATTATTATTTTTTTTTAACTTACTTTCTCCTGTTTTGTTGCTGTTGTTCTTCTTAACCTAAAGTCAACAGACCTTTTAACGGATTATAAATTATAGAAAACATTTGAAAACTGAAGATACCCTGAAAAAAAAGCATTACTTTTTTTTCTGGCAAAGTGTGTCATTTAGATTAAAAGCCACAGGGGTCAGGGGTCAAAAAGGCTTAGAGTGACTTTAGCCATCTCTTTATCTTGCCTCCTTTTCAGAAAACAAATCTTTTCTTTCTCAAAGACGCCGCTCTATCAAATCTCTGTCATTTACTATGTGCGTAAAGAGTTTCATGCCTGCTTGGCTTTAAATGCTCTGTCTATGAGTCTGTGTGCCCAATAAGCACAAAAAGCTCAATTGTTGTTGTTGTTCATCCTTTTCAAAGTTAATTTTCCTGGTTTGTAGCACAAATACATCACAAATACATTCTCACTAACACAGACACACAGCTTACAGTAATCCTTGTAAAAACAAAGCGATGTATTTCTCTGAACACAGATCCGGAGTGGGATGTTCATCAGCATGTTTATCAGGATTAAGAGATTGCCATTCATAAAATAACCTCTAAAATCTTAATTCTCCCTTTTAATGCTGCAAATACTGCACAGAAACACACAAAGATAATAAAAAAATTATAATAATCAGGACGAAACCACTAGTGACCATTCCCACCACTGAACCCTGACCCAGTGAGACCTTGTGACCCCTTCACCTGACCTCTCAGTGGGTGGCCTTTACACTGACCAGCAGCAGAAGTGGCTGCTCTCATATCAGCTGTTTGTTATGAGCTTTTTCTCATTATTTTATTACTGATCTTGAAGAGGCTTCCTTGCGTATAGATAAAGGGTTGGTTATATTTATGTGAGCATTTTGTTGTGGTTAGGGTAGATGTCAGGACAGGATTATGCTGATCCGGGGTCAGAGAAGCGGGAAGTCTGCACAGGCGGGAAGACACGTTAATCATAAATCTTTAGCTTACAATCCAGCCTCATGCACCCAGCCTTCATTAAAAGATGGGATTAGTGCAGCTGAACCGCAGAGAGCTGCAGAAAGAAATGAGGATAAAAGTATAGGAGGTAAAAAGAAACGCTTCTATCTATCTATCTATCTATCTATCTATCTATCTATCTATCTATCTATCTATCTATCTATCTATCTATCTATCTATCTATCTATCTATCTATCTATCTATCTATCTATCTATCTATCTATCTATCTATCTATCTATCTATCTATCTATCTATCTATCTATCTATCTATCTATCTCTGTCTTTATCTGTCTGCCAGCTGTAGTCCTAGCTGTTTGTTTCTGTCACACTAAGAAATATATATATAAAAAAACACTTTAACAAAAAGTAAGCAGAGAACATGGTCATTTTGAAAGAGATTTGCTCTTCCTGACACAACCACAAACCTCTGAGCTACGACAGCCCAGATGTGTGGAGCAGGGGGCTGCCATCTAGGGTGCCTGGGGGAGCAGACAGTGGGGCAGGTATGGATGCTCCATCTTTTCCACCCACATTTTGGTGTCACGGTCAGCAGGGGGAATTGAACCTGAGACCGTGAGTTCACTTTTCTAACCTCTGCACCACCACTCCTCCCATAAAAAGAATGCAAAAAAATAAAATATAGTAAATAAACAACTTTTTTTGCTTCTTTGTCATTTCTTCTGAATGAACAGCATTTTTTTATTGACGAGTCAAACATACTTTATTCTTAGAGCTTCCACACAAAAAACAAACAAACAAAAAAAAAACATATTTACAAATCCACCTCTGAGTGAGTTTTTGGGTGCAAAATATAGAATAAAATGCTAAAAGGGGCGCGAGACACACAAAAAAAAAAAACACATAAAGAGCTTTAACTAGGCAGAAAATAAGCCTTAACACATCAAGACATACTCCACATACAATGTATTAAATTAAATAAAAAAAAAAATACTTTCTGTAACATGCATCTCATGTTACTACCAAAGCTGAATGAGAAGTGCTTAGTGTTTAGTACCAGGACAACTGGTGAAACTGTTTAAAGCAACACTTGTGTGCACCTGTGGGGTCCTTGGATCATTTGGTCATCAGGTTTAAGATAATGTGGGGATTTAAAGTCAAGTATTTTCTAATACACACTCTAGCAGCGCTACTCTATAGTGCAAAATTACCTTTACAACAAATTTTCTACAGGCAGTGTGTCAAATGAGAGAGATCAATGAGTCTGAAAGTCCACGAAACGTATCCAGAGTTCATGAAGAACCATAAACTGGACTCCCAGTCTGGCCAAACTGCTGGCTGGGAGTCCAGTGGGATGTTCTCTGTCACTGGATCATGTGTGGTGGATGGTAAGAGTCATATGGCCCTTCTAAGTGTGTGTCATACCTACTCTGAGACCGATAGAGAGCCTGATCTACAAGAGAGGGAGAGTATTGATGTGGGGGTGGGTAGTGGGGTGATGGCTCTTGTTTGGACACCAGGTTACTGCTGATGCTCAGGGGTGGCGTAGGTGGGCCGTCATACGGAGGAGTCCCCACACCTCCAGCATTATACTCATGTGGTGAGTGATTCTCATACTGTCGACCTTTTGTGGACCTCAGGTGGAGCATGTGCGTCGAGTCGTAGGTGCCGTATGGGGGGCTGGGCAGACCTGGGGAGGTGTAGTTCACCATGCCACCATGAGGATTATGTGTTGGACGAACTCCATGTCTGTCTTCAGGCCTCACGCCAGCACCAGGAGCTGGCCCCAGCTGTAGGCTGCCAGCGACCAGGTTGCTGGTGGGCTGTGAGAGTCCCTTACACAGCGTCTCCATGAAAGCCCTGCTCTCTGTGGAAAGCCCCCCATCCAGAGCCTCGGTCAGAGCACAGATGTAGTTGCGAGCCAGCCGCAGTGTCTCGATCTTGGACAGTTTTTGTGTTTTGGAATGACAGGGCATGATGGTGCGCAGGTTCTCCAGTGCATCGTTCAGGCCGTGCATGCGTGAGCGCTCCCTGGCATTGGCTTTTACACGCCTCGCACGGAAACGCTCCTGCCGGGCCTTCGTCATTCGCTTCTTCTTGGGCCCTCGTCGCTTGGACTCGTTTTCATCCTCCTGTGCTTCCTCTCCGTCATCTTCCTCCTCCTCCTCCTCCTCCTCTTCTGCGTCTTCACTTCCCATTTCTTGGTTCTGTTGACTCACTCCTGCTCTGTAGTGGTGTGACGGGATTGAAGAGTTTCCATCAGGTGAGCTCATGTCTCCTTTGATCCACTGCAGAGGGCTGACGACCTCCTCTCCCTCCGCTACCCTCACATACGACTTAATCATCATTGTATTCTGCAAAGAAGAACTTTATCACATACGTGTACATGTTTTCACCAAACTTACAGGTTTGCCTATTGAATATTGTAATATTTGTAATGAAACTCTTCTAAGAATGTTGAAAATAAAAAAAGTTTAGATTCAGATTGTAAAGAAAATCTATAAAACCTGTAGTTTTTTTCCCCTGCAGGTTAATTTTCTATAAATGAATGACTAACTTCAGGATATGAATGAACTTTAGATTTTGCAGTTGTTTGCTGATTTTTTTCCTCAGAGTTTTTCACTTAGAAGAAAATAAATACATATAGCAGGAGATAAATTCACCCAGTAACTTTTAATTTCCTTTTTGTGGTCAAGCACAAAACATGTAACTGTATCACAGGACATTTACAGACTAAATCTAACCAACTCATTCAGACTGGGAAGTTAAAATACAAAGTTTGTGGCAAAGTTTGAAATAAAAATGGGAATTATATTTCTTCCACATGATTTGGACTTAGTTTTGTTTCTACTACATTTATACAATATTCCCAAAGTGCTTATTTCCAGTACTTTTTTTTTTTTTTAAGTTAAGTGACTTTGGGAAAAAAAGTTACTTTTCTCCACCTCAAAACCACAAATATAAGTTTTATTTGAAATTAACTTGCACATTCATGGTGAATTTTGTTGTAAATTGTTTTTAAAGGCTTTATAAATTTGAAATTAAACTGTAACTGGAGAACATTCTCGGTAAAATGATGGCTTATCTGTTGTCCATAAAATTTTGTAAGATTATTTTTTGATGAGTGTTTGACTGTTTAGGCCTCACACAGAGTTTTTAAACAAACGAACTTAAAAAAATCACATGTATATAAGTTTATCATTTTTAGGATTTGTATTATCCAGCAGTGATGAAAATCAGATTAAATTAAGTTGGAAACATTTTGTCGTCATTTGTTTCAAGCATAGCCTAATCCCATAGATGTGTTTGTTAAATCAAAAGAAGGTTCTGGACCAACAATGAGCTTGTTAAGTTTGTGCAAAAGATTCAATCTTGTGTAAGTTTTGCCTAAATCTAAACAACAACAGTGACCATTACTGTAAATCTGGGTTTACGTCAGACATCTGAACGGTTCAGCACTGGACAGCTCCCTCCTGAACTACAGGCTGCTTCAGTAAATCACAAGTTTATAATGTTTTAGTTTATAGTTTTGTTGGTATTCTGTTTTTAACCCCAGAAATAAATGCATAGCCTGTTGTACTGGCTCTCCCCCTGCATGGGGGTCATACTAATCCAGGTCATTTTGTGAACTGGTAATGCTGTGGCAAGATAAAGTCACTGACAGAACTCCAATCTGGGGCAGCGCAGGATTTACTCCATGGATGAAGCGACAACCATGGGATTAAATGAAAGATTGACATCCTCCAGATCACTGGCCTAACAGAAGGCTCAGACTGAATTAAAGCAGACATTTTCTGCAGGAAAAATGATTGTGTCGGCACAAACAACCAGCTGCACAGAATGAATGAGTTAGATTTTTATTAGACCATTACCTCCTCATCCCTTGAAATCAAAATGCTGCAAGTTTAAAGACTGATTAAAACTGTCAGAAACTCTGAAACCAACCTGTCTGGGTGGATGTGTCCCAGGACTTGTTGAAAAAGTTTGTCAGATGTTTGTCCTTCAAGAATCTCAGTGTCTCTGCTCATCAGTTGGAAAACAGTTTAGTGGCTCCGTCCAGTCCTTCAGTGTGGGTCACTCTGTGGGGGGCTTCTGGTTTTAACCCCCACGTTAAAGCTCCTCCTCCTCTTCATCCTCCTCCTCCTCCCACTCCCTGTTGACGCGCTTAAGCTTGCGCGTGGCCGGCCCGTGGCTTTGGCCACCTGGAGCTCCACTTGTATGTGTGTGAGAGAGAGAGAGAGGGGGGAAGGGGGTCAGCGGGATGTTTAGACTGAAA
This sequence comes from Garcialebias charrua, assembly GCA_038048925.1. NCBI lineage: Eukaryota > Metazoa > Chordata > Actinopteri > Cyprinodontiformes > Rivulidae > Garcialebias > Garcialebias charrua. Next base: position 6,564 of record JBBPBX010076948.1, read on the forward strand.
TTGTCCAGACAAACAGGAGAGGCCCAGGCTTTTGTTGCGTCAGTAAATCCGCAGCACATTTTTACGCAGAGCGGAGTGGAGACGCGCTCAGTCGCCTGAGCCTAACTGTGTGTGACAGCTTGAAGTTGTGTGTGTTTTCTTCATCTCCTCCTGTGGCCAGACATCCCTCTAAACATATAAACTGAAGAACATGTTCACTTCTACCGAAAGGACCAGAAGGAGTGAGGAGAGGTTGAGACATTATGACTCTGGGTGTAAGGACCGACTGAACCCAGAGGGGTACGAGACCAGAACAGAAGCAAAACTCAGAGTAACAATTATAACAGTGTTTATTATGTACAGGTGAAAAGGAACACTTGGGGTCTCTGGGGTACAGGGGGATGTTGGGTCGAGGTTCTGAAAGGACTTCAGGACTCCAGAGTGGATTGACAGGCGAGTGGCAACAAGGCAGGAACTGGCAGGCGGAAAACAGGATCCAAGGATTCACAAAACGATTGAGGTACAATGCTCCAGCGTTGGATCTCACTGGACTGCAGCCTTAAGTAGAGGAGCTCCTCATTAGATGGATGACCGACAGCTGGTGTCAATTGGCGGCCATCTTGGAGAGGGCAGCAGACAGTGGGACTCCGACAGTACCCCCCCCTCAAGAAACGCCACCGGGCGGCCCGCAGCGCTTCTCCGGGTGGGCGTTGAAGAAGGCGGTAATGAGGCTGGGGTCCAGGATGAACGAGCGGGGAATCCAAGACCGCTCCTCAGGCCCATAACCTTCCCAATCAACCAGATATTGAAAACCCCGACCACGGCGACGAACGTCCAAAATGGCCCGGACAGTGAAGGCCGGGTGGTTGTCGATCAGCCGGGCAGGAGGAGGAAGGTCGGAGAGTGGGCACAGAGGGCTCTCAGAGACCGGCTTGACCTGAGAGACGTGGAACGTGGGGTGAATCTGCATAGACGAGGGGAGTTGAAGACGCACCGCAGACCGGTTGACGACCCTCGAAATCGGGAAAGGTCCAATGAAACGAGGAGCCATCTTCCTCGTGGTGCCCCTAATAGGAATGTCCCTAGTGGAGAGCCAGACTTTTTGACCCACCTTGTACATAGGAGCCGTAGAGCGACGGCGGTCAGCAAACACCTTATTCTGAGCAGCTGTACGTGAGAGGGCTGCCTTTGTCTCCCGCAGTCGCCAGACCCGCCGGCAACGGCGGAAATGGTGCAGGACAGACGGAACTGGAACGTTGATCTCCTGACTGGGAAACAAGGGGGGAAGGTATCCAAGAGAAGCCTGAACGGGGACATACCTATGGCAGAGGATTTGTGAGTGTTGTGGGCGTACTCAACCCAAATCAGATGCTTGCTCCAGGCCGAGGGGTTACGTTTGGCAACGCACCGGAGGGTGGTCTCAAGTTCCTGATTACACCGCTCAGCCTGACCATTTGATTGAGGGTGATAGCCCGAAGTGAGGCTGGTTGTAGCCCCCAAAGTGGTGCAAAAACTCTTCCAGACATGCGAGATAAACTGGGCCCCCCGATCCGACACAATATCAGAGGGGATACCATGAATGCGGAACACATGTGTGATAAGAAGGTGAGCCGTCTCAAAAGCAGAGGGAAGCTTGGGTAGGGGAATGAAATGAGCAGCCTTCGAAAAACGATCGATGATGGTGAAGATGGTGGTATTACCTTCAGAAGGGGGTAGACCCATGACAAAGTCCACAGCAATATGAGAACAAGGACGGCCGGGCGTGGGCAAGGGTTGGAGGAGTCCGGCAGGAGGTTGATTACCAGTTTTGTTCCTAGCACAGGTCGGACAGGCTGAAACATAGGACTTGACATCTTGGGTGAGTGTAGGCCACCAGAAATGAGTCTTAACCAAGGAGAGCATACGGGAGGTACCAGGGTGACAAGACAGTTTGTGTGAATGGAGCCAGTCCAATACCTTACCCCTCATGTTAGAGGGAACGAAAAGTTTGCCGGGGGGACCCGTGCCAGGGTCAGGTTCATCCTTTTGAGCGTCCATAACTTCCTTCTCGATGGGCCAGGTGAGAACTCCCACGACAGAGACTGGTGGAATAATGGTTTCCTCAATGTCCTGGAGAATCTGGGGAAGAGAACTGACGGGAGAGAGCATCTGGTTTAACATTCTTTGAGCCAGGTCTAAAAGTCAGAACAAAGTTAAACCGGTTAAAGAAAAGGGACCATCGTGCCTGTCTGGGGGTCAATCTCTTTGCCTCTCTCAGGTATGTAAGGTTCTTGTGGTCTGTCCATATTAAAAAAGGGGTAGGAGTATCTAACCAATGGCGCCACTCTTCTAATGCCAGTTTCACTGCCAATAACTCGCGGTTGCCAACATCATAGTTTCTCTCAGCCTGTGATAACCATCGTGAGAAAAAGGCACAAGGGTGGACCTTGTTATCCTTGGGAGAACGTTGTGACAAAACGGCACCCACACCAGAGTCTGAGGCATCTACTTCCAGGATGAATTGATGGCTTGGGTCAGGATGGCATAGAACTGGTGTAGAAGAAAATAGTTTTAGTCTAATAGTAATAGTTTAGTCTGCTGAAGGCGGCGTCTGCCTCGGGAGTCCACTTGAAGACCAGGTTTATGGAGGTAAGTTGAGAGAGAGGTGCGGCGATGCGGCTATAGTTCTTTATGAATCACCTGTAAAAGTTTGCAAAACCAAGAAAACGCTGAAGCTGTTTCCTGTTCTCCGGAACTGGCCACTCCTCCACCGCTCTGGTCTTCTCGGGGTCAGTTCGATAACACCCACTCTCAAAAATGAACCCCAAGAACGATACTGATGTCACATGAAACTCACATTTTTCTCCTTTAACGAATAATTGGTTTTCGTAAAGTCTCTGAAGGACTCTACGTACATGGTTACAGTGCTCTTTCTCATCTCTAGAATAAACAAGGTTCCCTTTCATTCGGTCTCTCGGTGCAACACAATTGCTATGGGAATCAGCGCCTCCGCGCGGTGACCTGAAGTAATACACTCACGCCTTTACGGCATGGGCGTCAGCGTCGCGCCAGAGGCCCCGCCCTCTGGACATTTAAGCGGCTGACGCCCGTCCATCTTTCTCTTTTTGCCCTTCACCTCGCAAATACCTGAAACACTCTTCTCGGATCTTCTCTGTATCTTCATCGCTCGACCAGAGGTGAGCTCGCTCCCTACACAGAGCATACAGAGAATCTTCTACTGCGGACTGCTGGGCTGGCGAAGGCTGGCCCGGCACATTTTTCTTCACCCCAAAGTTTTCTTCTCCTCTCTTCACAGAACGCTTCACTCGAGGGCGCTGACTGCGCGACACCGCTACCCTGCTAACAACTAGCAGGCTAGCCGGCAAAAGCGACACGAGGAAAGATATGTCTCCGGACGACGTTAGCACTGCTAACGGGCTTAACTCTTCTCAGCCACGGCTCCCGAGAAGTTAATGCAAAAACCCAAAAGTCAAAGACCAGCAGGCCAGCGAGCCCCGGCTCCCGTGCCTTTTTCTCTTCTGCTTTTCTATTGCTCGGTTAGCGAATGCTAACTGCGAAGCATGCTACCTGCTAAGCTGATGAAGCTAACAGGCCAGCAGCCCTGAGTAGCTCGGCGAGAGGACGTCCTCGGACTGGGAACTCTGGCAGGCCGTGAGCTCTGGCTCCCGAACCTGCTTCAGCGGATCTGGATACCCCCCTTTTCAGCAGCGGACACCCACGAGGCCTGTCCGCTCTGCTCTGGGATGCTACACGCAAGGACACTCGAAGCTTTTCTCGCGGATGACCCCGGAGAAAGGAGAGTGGAAACGGAATAACTCTGCCGTTATCTGGCTAGCTCCCACGGTTAGCATGGCTAACCAGGGGCACCCACGACAACACGCGGTGGAAGACGGCGTTGCTAACACGATTAGCGCAGCTACGAGCGGACAACGAAGGACTCCATCGTGAGGTATGTGAAAATTCTTGGACTAGCTTGCTAGCTAACCTTCTCATATTTTGCCTTTTCCGCCATCCTGCGAATCGACGGTAGAATTCATCGCATGACGAAGTGTTTTTTACCAATGCTGCGCTGTTCGAGGGCCCGTCTTAGCATTGCTAGCGGGCTCACAAGTACCTCCACTTTTAGCCCCGGCTAACGAGGAGACTCTGTCCAGCACAGTCCAGGAGGAGAATTTTCAGCTACCTGTTCAACTGCGCTACCTGGTAGTTTTTCCTCGCAACATCGATGACGCTGAGAGCTTATCTACCCATGAGGCTATGGATGACTCTCTGACGTTAAACCATCTCAGGGCCAGAGGGGCCCTGGCAGGATGGACAAGGACAAGTGGCCTCGGTATCGCAAGCCCACCAAGCAGAAAAGCTACAGGAGCTGCAAGGGGCCACCAGCAAAAGAAGAGGAAAGGAGATGCCCTTGCACCATTACAGGCGCTCTCACTCACAGAAGGAGAGTAAATGCCTGATTTTACCACCAGTTTCTGTGGTTTTAAGGAACACAGACAAGCTGGTTCGGAACGTCTAAACACATAAGAACACTCAGACCCTTGTGTAATAAAGAAAAATTGCCATCTACACACGACAATAAAATCTCAAGACTACTGAATGTGTCCTGGTCCCAAAATGGGAACAGGGCCCCAGGTTTGCCTGCTCACGCAGTACGGGAACCTGGCCTTTCGAGCTCAGACTTCACTTGTGTTTGTTTTTTGTTTGTTTTTTGTTTTTTTCCACATTTATAGATGGCCTCCCTTCACACCTTATAGCCATCCTCTCACTCCAATATGTTTTTGTTTTTTTTATGGAGAGAAAGAAAGAAAAGAGAAAGTGAGACAACAAAACAACAATTATCCACAAAAAGAGCACAAGGCAAACACACCAAACCTCCGTCCACAATCCTGCAAAGCACATGACAGAACACAGCAACGAAACATACAAGCATAAAGACTGATAATATTCATGACCTTGCAGTAGATTTCTATAAATACACATACCCATACCTACAAATATATATACAGTATACATACATATATATTTATATTCATTTATATACCCATCTACATATATCTACATATACATCCCTGCATCCATTTGTGTGTGGTTGTGAGCATGCATAAGTGAATAAGGTTCCTCCAATAGAACATTTAGTAGCGATTGTGAAGCATCAGAGATCCGTCCCCCCAAAGCCCGAGACAGACGAAGGGGCGATCAAAGCCCAAGACCCCAGGAAGGACCCCGAGCCCAGAGTCCCCAGGACCACCCGAACAAGACGAGCCACTCGTCCACTCCCCAGATCCGACCAAGGGGAAGAACCGGACGAACCCCACCAGGGACCACACACAATGACCCCCCGGGGTCAACAGCGACAAATACACAGGCCCCCGCCGGAGCCCGCTGCACCGACGTAGCCCCAGGGCCGGTCACCGAGGCCCGGGCACCGGGGACGCCCATCCCTCAGGTCCAGACCCGACAGGACCAGAGGACCCGAGCCCCACCAGGCAGCCACCAGGCCGAGCCGACAAACGCCCAAGCGCCCAGCCCCAGATAGTGAGGGCCCCAAGCACGCCCGCAGGCAGAGGAACACCCACCAGGGGGCCACGTGGCAGGAGCGCGACACTAGGTAGCCTCAGAAGTATCAGAGAGGGGGCAGTCCAAGTCCCAGCCTGACACTTAAACATTCATACACAGACACACTCATTCAGACCCACCCTCATCCTCACCCTCAGTCACAGAAAGACAAACAATAACGACACGCTCCATTCATAATCCCGATGCACACTCTATACCCCCTAGGTCCAAGACATGTACCTGCTCCCTACATGGGGCAGCCCACATCCAAACCCAGGAGGTAGGCCCATTCATTCTGGGGTGGAGAGTAGCAGACATCCAAGATCCGGCCCACCCCGCGCCCCGCCGACAGGACAGGACACCCGAGTCCAAGCAGCCCCAGAGGGAGCCAGACTTCACTTGTAAAATGCTACAAGGAGCTGGTGGTGTGTGTGTGCGCGCCCTAAACAATAACTAGTCTGCTGTGGTTGTCATCCACACATGACAATAAAATCCCAGACTACTGAATGTGTCCTGGTCCCAAAATGGGAACAGGGCCTCAGGTTTGCCCGCTCACGCAACACGGGAACCTGACCTTTTGAGCCCAGACTTCACTTGTAAAATGCTACAAGGAGCTGAGTATATGTGCGTGCGCACTAAACAATAACTCGTCTACTGTATGTGTAATGAAAAACAAACACTGTTTCATGCATATACAAGAATGAAAGTTCCAGAGCACAGACTGCCCTGGTTCTTAACTCACCACTTGGTGGAACACAACCTACTAGGTCAAACTACGAACCGCAGTGGGACACACGAGTTTTGCCTGAGACAGTCAGATCTTGCGATGTCTTCTGCTGGACAGACCAGCCTGCTCCAGAGTACGTGGGAGGGGTCGAAGGCCACCCCTTCCGCACTCAAATGAAGCAAGCAGCCGCTAGACATCCCTCCCAGGGGATGCGTTACGGGCTCAAGTTCTTCCTGGTGCCCAAAAAGAGATGAATACCTGAGACCGGCCCTGGATCTCAGGACTCTGGGCAAGAAAACAAGAATTTTTCAATTTCAAAATGTTGACACTGCGGCAGGTCCTCCGGTCCGTGAGACCTGGAGACTACGCATGTACAGTGGATTTGAGAGACGCCTGCTTCCATGTGGGCATCTGGAGGAGGCACAGGAAATTCTTCCGGTTTTGCCTTCAAAGGGAAAGCTTATAAATACAAAGTCTTACCCTTCGGTTTGAAGACTGCTCCTCATACATTTACTAAATGTCTGGATGCAGCCCTGACCCCTCTTAGGAATCAAGGAGTCAGGATTATGAACTACCTGGATTACCTCCTGGTTTTTGGCCGGGAGCAGGCCCAGTCACACTCCTGGGTGATCTCTCACCTGGAGTCTCTCAGATTTTTCATAAACCCACAAAAGGAGTGACCCGACCCCGTCACGGATTACCGTATTTCTGGGAGTGCAGGTCTACACCATCCGGTACAAGGCATGGCTCTCAGAGGAACGTGCTTCCTCGATTCACCGTTGCCTGGCAAAAGTTTAAACTGAATCAACAGATTCCCCTGTAAGCGTGCCAACGCCTCTTTAAGCCTCTTGGCGGAAACCATACCCTGTGTGCCACACGCATTGGTGAGGAGGATGAAGAAAGAAAAATGGAGATGTGGAGTAATCACACTAGCAGAAGACGCTTATGCTGTCTCTAACTGGTGTTTTCATCTATGTGTCCAGTGGTAACATCAGGACGATGTTTCTACATGTGGCATTTTTCTTCTCAGGCTGTGCTCTCTACATACCTTGTGGAGAGCGGCTGGGAAATGCCTGCCGTATTAAGGCAGATGTTCTCACATGCATTTTGCTGAGCATTTCAAGGGCGTGAATGAATTACGTTCCCATAGCAATTGTGTTGCACTGAGAGACCGAATGAAAGGGAACTGAAAGTTATGCACCATAACTCATGTTCCCTGAAGAAGGGAACGAGGTGCAACACATATGGCCCTTTCAATGCTGAATGCTCGGTGAAGTGCATTTATTAGAGAAAGATGGACGGGCGTCAGCCGCTTAAATGTCCAGAGGGCGGGGCCTCTGGCGCGACGCTGACGCCCATGCCGTAAAGGCGTGAGTGTATTACTTCAGGTCACCGTGCGGAGGCGCTGATTCCCATAACAATTGTGTTGCACCTCGTTCCCTTCTTCAGGGAACATGAGTTATGGTGCATAACTTTCAGATATCATCTAAGTAAACAAAAACGAAGTCCCCTATAAAGTCACGCAGAACATCATTGATCAATGCCTGGAACACAGCAGGTGCATTAGACAAACCAGAAGGCATTACCAAATACTCAAAATGTCCGAGTGGTGTCTTGAAAGTGGTTTTCCACTCATCCCCCTCTTTAATTCGTACCGAATGGTAGGCGTTTCTGAGATCCAATTTAGAAAAGATGGTAGCAGATGGGAGTTGTTCGTATATGGAATCAGTCAGAGGTAATGGATATTTATTCTTTATTGTGATATTGTTAAGACCCCTATAGTCAATACATGGACCTAAAGTCTCATCCTTCTTTCCAACAAAGAAAAACCCAGCACCTACAGGTGAAGTAGAAGGATGTATTATGCCGGATTCAAGAGATTCTTCAATGTATTTCTTCATAGACTCCCTTTCAGGCCTCGACAGATTATACAATCGACTAGCCGGTAATGTGGCACCAGGTAGGAGGTCGACTGTACAATCATAGGGACGGTGGGGAGGTAGAGACAAAGCATGTTGCTTACTAAAAACGGGAACCAAATCATTGTAAACAGATGGGATCTCAGAGACGTCTACTTCCTCGTGTGACACAACTTCTGCAGGTTGACATGTAACAGCAGAACGTAGGCACTGTGCTAGACATTTGTCACTCCATTTTTCAATTCTCCCCAACTCCCAGTTAATAGTCGGATTGTGCTTTTTTAACCAAGGGTATCCAAGAATAAGTTGGGGAGTGGAAGCTTTAAATACAAAAAAATCAATAGTCTCGTGATGATTACCTGAAATAATTAGACGAAGGTCAGAAGTCTTTAGAGTAATCTGGTCTAAAGTTTCACCAGTAACCCCAGCTATACAGATGGGAGGAATCTCCCGAGTGGGCAGAGATAACCCTTGAACCAAGTCTAAACTAATCAAATTTTGTTCTGCGCCAGAATCCAACAAAGCTGGAACAGGATGATGATTGTGGTGGATTTGGATAATTGTGGGTAATAAAAGTCGGCAGGCGGAGGAGAGAGCAGAAGAGTCACCAATATGTCTCTCTTTATTGGCGGGCGTTCTCGTTTCCCTCCAGGAATGGACAATCTCTCCGGTAGTGCCCGGTCTTTCCACAGTACATGCAGGCATTATTGTCACTGCGTCTTTGTCTCTCCTCAGGAGACAGACGAAATTTACTTATTTGCATGGGCTCAGGTTCAGAAAATGAATGAAAACGTTCTGTGAGAACAACGGGATGAGGAAATGACACAGGATCTCTGTCTCTCTGGGGCTTGTAGTTTGAAAATTAGTTCTTGTAGGCGCGGGGCTCACCTGATGACGTGGCGAATCCGGAAGTGGAACGATGACGTGAGTTGTAGTCCTTCTCTCTTCTCCGCTCCCGGAAACGCTCGTCAATAGCACCCGCTAGGTCGATTAGCTTGTCAAAACTATCAGGTTCATCTCTAGCGGCGATCTGGTCCTTGATGGAATTGGAGAGGGAACTTAAAAAAGTACCTTTAAGTGCGAGGTCGTTCCATCCGGTCTGGGCAGCGAGGACATGGAACTCCAGGGCATACAGCGACAGGCCGACCTCCCTGACGGAGTCCAAGGAGCCGCTTTATGGCGTTGGGTTGTTGTAAGGGTCGGTCGAAGATTCGGCTGAATTCCTTTAACAAGGTATCAAAGGTGATATAATCAATGTTATGAAACTGTGAGTAGGAATTTGCCCAACGAAGTGCATCACCCTTCAGTTGACTGATGAAATACGTGATCTTAGCTGCTTCTGTTGTGTAAAGTTGAGGGGCCGCTCTGAACGCTAGTTTACACTGCAGGAGGAAACTTCCACACAAATGAGGGTCTCCAGAGAATAGTTCAGAAGGTTTTGTAATTAGCTGCTGGCTTGAGGCACCGGTCTCGGGCATCGTGTTAGGAGTGTCTCCAACAGAGGAAGAAGCAGGAGCTGAGGGTGTGAGTCTTTGGGTTAAAGTATAAACCATACCTCCAAGTTCCTTCATGGTTTCCTGTGCGGCGTCTTGTTGAGCTAAGACCCGTTGAAGTGTCTCCTCGACCATGGTCATACGATCCATCTGGAAATAGGATGGAGTTTGCTTGTTTCTGGTCTCGTTCTGGGTCGGTTATGGCTGGAGCATTCTGTAAGGACCGACTGAACCCAGAGTGGTACGAGCCCAGAACAGAAGCAAAACGCAGAGTAACAATTATAACAGTGTTTATTATGTACGGTGAAAAGGAACACTTGGGGTCTCTGGAGTGCAGGGGGATGTTGGGTCGAGGTTCTGAAAGGACTTCAGGACTCCAGAGTGGATTGACAGGTGAGTGGCAACAAGGCAGGAACTGGCAGGCGGAAAACAGGATCCAAGGATTCACAAAACGATTGAGGTACAATGCTCCAGCGTTGGATCTCACTGGACTGCAGCCTTAAGTAGAGGAGCTCCTCATTAGATGGATGACCAACAGCTGGTGTCAATTGACGGCCATCTTGGAGAGGGCAGCAGACAGTGGGACTCCGACACTGGGGACTCCTTCCACCCACTGTCCTCTGATAAGCTTGGAGTAAACAAAAGTTGTCAAGATGTGGCGTAGGACCCAAGGATGCTGATTGAACACAAAGATTGAATGCAAATAAAATACAGGTAGTCCTCGACTTACGATGGCCTCGACTT